>JABFOV010001373.1:0-25871 GCA_022817685.1 Aradophagus sp. ZL-2020
TTGAGTAGTCCCCGGTCTAACCCGTTTCTTGCAGATGCGCCACAAACCAGTAGCCGGTGCCTGGCGCGTCGCGGCGCCGCTTCGCGGCCGCCCGCACCGTGTTACAATATATATATATATATATATAACATAAAAAGACAAAATTGTATATGTGCGTTTATTTATACAAGTTTCTTTTTATGTAAGCTTTATGCAAGCTAAAACGATGAAATTGTTTATTAAACGTGGATACTTTATCAGAAAGACGAGAATCGAATCCTGCAGAAGTTTTCAAGCTAAGACTCTTGTCGTTCAATATCTTAGCTCAGTCTCTTTATGAGGGATATCCAGTATTGTATAAGTACCATGATCAAGACGCACTGCCTTGGGAGCAGAGAAAATCGCTTATTTGGGAAGAAATTGATAGATGCGAAGCTGATGTGAGTTGTCACACGCCCTTTCATAATAATTAACTCTCTGCCAAATAAGTTATAAAATTTCTCAATATATTACTCAATATATTTTTCAAACTCATAATTGCAGATTATATGTCTTCAAGAAATGCAAGAAGAACATCTTGCAAGTTTTGTTAAGCCTTATGTAAAAAGAGGGTATTTATATTTGTATAAGAAAAGAACCCACGAGAAAGACGACGGACTGCTTCTGCTTTATAAGCAAAATGATTTTGAACTTGTTGATCATGCAAAAGTGGAGTATTATCGACCTGGGATCGAACTTCTAAGTAGGGACAACGTTGGTTTAGTAGCAAAGTTCAAATTAAAGAGTGATCCATCCACACAATTCGTTATCGCAACGACACATTTGTTATATAATCCTAGAAGAAACGATGTACGATTAGGGCAAATTCAACTTTTGTTTGCTGAAGTGGAAAAGATAGCATTCATTAAATATAGTGAAAGGTTTGTGTTTGGTTCAATATTTTCGAAATAAAAATTGCACCGAATATACAAATCTTTAATATAGAGAGACTTTAAATTTGTTATTCTTGACTTGAACTATCACCTTAACATTTTCACAATGTAAGAATAGTATGAGTCTCGACGACACAAAGATTACAGGTTTAAATTTATAATTTGTATTTCTTATTTTGTGATTTAGCATTATTGAAATGTTAAGTTGGATTTTTTTAATATAAATGTTTTGCATTATGTAATCGAGTAACTATTGCTTTTTATTTTTTTAGTTATAAACCAGAGTATTTGCCGATAATATTGAGTGGAGATTTCAATTTGACACCTTATACAGGAGTGTACAAATTTATAGCCAATGGATACTTAAAGTTCAAAGGAAAAAATCGACAACTTACTGAGTATCCTAATGACCAATATGTCTTAAACCATTCATTGATTCCACCATATTTAAACATTACTGATGATTGTTGTCGCCTTGATGTGTTGATGCAACGATTAGGAATAAAAGATAAAGCGCAATTGGTAAAAGATACAAGAATAATTTTTCAAACAAATGAAAAGAAATCAAGTTAATTAAATATTAAAATAATTGATTTATTGAATAATTTAAACAAATAGTTGTAGTTCTTCTAATATTTATGAAAACTTAAATTTCAAGGTCAAAAAGAAGGATACAGAAAATGGGTATTATACAAGTGAACACAATGAACCAGTTATTATGGATTTATCCAACGAACTACGTGCTCGCTTTTCTACAGGTCATATGACTCATCCATTTGTTCTGCGTAGCGTTTATGATCACAAAGATAAGTGTGGAAAACCTGAAGCCACTACGAATCAAGGCACCTGGATTACAGTAGACTACATTTTTTATAGTGACGTTAGTCTGACAGAAGTTTACACTTTACCAAATATTGAACAGTGCGAACAACTTCCTACGATTCCAAATTTCGCAGTTGGAAGCGATCATTTATGTTTAGGCGCCACATTTGAAATTAAGAAGAAAAGACAATGATTGCCTGTATCTACTTAACTTAACTTTTTTATCTTTTTGTTTCTTCTGTTCTTTTAATATTTTTGTTTTACTTTGCACACATTAGTGAGAAATTTTGTTTGAGACATACTTGTTTATAAAGAAATATATAAAAAAAAAAATATTTTAGTTTATAAATGTATTTAATTTCAATATTAACGAAAAAAGGATTACAGATTTTCATTGAAGAACTTCATATTAGGTTGAGAATTTTCGTTTGTTCCATGAAAAAGTATCCCAGTTAAAAATATATGCTTTTTTTAACTGAGTTAAAAATGCATATCAAGTCGTTCGGCCGAGTGACGGGCAAAAGTGACGTCAAGAAACGATATTTTTAAATGGGATATTATTCTTTTAAAAAATAGCGAAATACGATTTGTTTTTCGCTATTTTTGTACAACTTTCAAAACAATCCGTAATTATTAACAATTGTATTATTGACAAAACGACGGATGATCATTGTGAACGCAAGTGTATACTAAGATTTAGCTATTGAAATCAGAATAAATGAATATTTATCATTTGAATTACATCTTTTTCATTAATGTCTTAATTCGTAATATTAACGTAATAATATTTCCCATAAAAAATTAATGCAATTATAATATTTTTTAAACTTTTATTTTTTTTTGTAGTTTCTTCCTTTACATTTCTCATAATTAAATGTAATAATTGCTACAGTACAAAGAAAATGAGAGAGAACACGCAAGCCAACATTTACCAAATACGTAAACGCTAACATTCTAAACACCACTAAAAGCCTCTACAAGATGGTTCAATGAGCCTTTTGGAACTAACTGCTTGCTTTGTATATTATCAAATAATCTTCATTGCACTGTGAGTATCATCCGTTCTAATGACGCTGCTTATTCTTTATGCTGCTAAAACATATTGAAAGAATGTATTAATAATTTGAATGTCTATTACAGAAGTACGAAAATGTTTTTCCAAGGTAATTAGAAACTTGGAAAAACTAGTGATATATCAGAAAGAAAATTGTTTTTTAAATATAAATTTATTATTAAAGTAATGGTAGCTACAAATTGTTGAAAAAACTGGTAAAAACTGAGTAATTAAAAGCTTGAATTCATTTTATAGTGCGATAATTAATTGAATTCGACTTGTGATTAATCGAAATCAAAGTCGAATCATGTAATTAACTTAGAAATATGAAATAAAGGTAGAACTCACTCATGGGAGATACATAATTACTAGGAAACACTCCTGATGTGCCATTAAGTTCACCCTTCCACCAAGCTTCTTCTTCTTTTGATAGAACTGTTATAACGTCGCCTTTTTCAAAGCTTAATTCATCTTCGTTTTGTGCTTGATACGGGTAAAGGGCCATTACTTTTTCTGTAATAAACAAATACTTATTAAATTGAGTTTTTTTTTCTTTTTTTCTGATTATAATTAATGACTTTAGTCAGACAAATCGATAATTAATAATTAATAACTTACCAACATTAGGATCCGTCGGAGAATCTTGATAACCGTGAGATACAGGAGTACTACGATTACTACTACTAGTCAATAATTTAACATATGATGCTGGAAACCATCCAATTTGTCTCTTTTTACCACGCGCCTGTAAATAATGTTAGAATTTTTAAACTAAAAACAAATTTAATTATACCTGAGGTATAAATACGCATTAAAAATTATGAATTCATAAAATAATACTGTCAAGCTTTAAATCGTTTCAATGTTAGTAAAAATATTCACCTGAAGTTCACCCTCCCACCAGCCAGTATCGGTCTTCTTACGGATCATTATTAATTGACCTCTGTGCAGATCCAATTGTTCGGCACTTGTTGCTTGATATGGTGCTATTACTTGTACAATTTCAGGTTTTCTGCTTTTCTGTAATTTACAATTTTTATATTAATTCATAATAAAAATGATATCAAGACTTAATATTTATATATGCTTTTAAAGAAAAGTATTCGTATGGATATAAAAGTGGGTTTTTAAAGGCAACGTCTGAAATCTTACGACGCATATATACATTGTTAAGTGTTAATTTATCAAGTAAGAAAGTACGTTCCAAATGTAATAAACAGGAACATTTTGGATTATATTACGTACGTATACATTTATAGAGATTTTTTTTACACTTGAACAAATAACGACATTTTTCAACTTTAAAAGTAAGAAAAAAAATATCTTTCATTTCTGATAAATAATTTCGCTTAATTCAAGATAATAAAACGTAAATTCTCTTTTTGTACGATTGCAATTTACGCCTTTGATTATGCCTTTGTTTCAACGTTTTTGATAAAAAAAACACTCTTAATTTATATCTTCATTCTATTACAGTTTTGGCTTGTTTCATTATAATGTAATAAAACTCTGATTAAAAAATATTCGTTATGTAATGTCATACCCTCACATACTGAAGTTGTAAATGTAATAAAAAATATTACAAATCCACATAGACATCCAATGTGAGCATGTAAAAAATAGTTTGACATTATAGTACATTATATAATTAATGGTTCCATTAACATGTCAAACACAATATCTTTCACAGCATGCGACAGTGTAATAAAACTTATATAATAAAACTTATATAATAAAACTATAATAAAAAAAATTATTTTTCTTAATTATAAAAACTATAAAATTATATTAATCAATCAATTTCTTAAAATCTGTCATATGAAATTAAATATTTTAGAATATTGCAAAATGTAATAATTTTGTTTCCCAAGGTAATGAAATGTATGATAAGATTGAAAGACTTTAAGTTATACAAAACCTGAATGATTAAACGACTTATAATTAAATCTGAAGACTTTTAAGGTGGACAAAAAAAATACCAAAATTTCATAATTCTATTAAAGTAAAAAAACAACTTCTAGCAGATGTTATATTACATGTATACAACATTACCTGTTGCGCTGACATAGCAGCAAAATCTGGCAATTCAGCGCGATCTTCAGCTGCAGCTTTTTCGTCTTCTAGCTGTTCTGCTGTTTTCATCGCAAGCTGATATACGATACAAATATGATACAATACAACATGATAATAATACTTTTAATATTATTATATGCCTATTTTAATTTTCTATTGCTGCCTATTGAAGCACTTAAAATAATGTACTCAAAAAAGGTATTACAATTTTTACATAAAAGCGGGTTAATCAATAAATAATATGTAATCTATGTATGTAAATACATACTTTTTCAGCTGCCTTGGTCATATCTGAAACTTCTGGTTTTTGTACTTCAGTTTTAGCAGCACTGTCCACAGATTGAGCTTTGCTTTGCGTTGCGGTCTGAGTGATAATAAAAAGTATGTAGTAACAATATTTTATTGATAAAAATTAAATTAAAAAATAAATACTTTCGTCAAGAATAGACAGCGCATTCTTGTTTAGCTGAAATGTATAACCAGTAACTTAGAAAACAGCTTACTTGACTTGGTGCATCGTATTTCTCCACATAATTTGATGGAAAGATACCAGTTCTGTCTCCTATAACACCCGTCCACCAGTCGCCGTCTTTTTTAATAACCAAGATTACATCACCTTGATTGAAACTCAAATCGCCTGATTCGTTTGATGTATATTGATACAATGCCATATAATATTCGTTTAAGCCACTGTCTGGTGCTACCTCCTCACTTGTAGTTATAATTTTCACATACGACTCTGGGAACCAGCCAGATTTTCCACTGCTATTTTCACCATACCACCAATCATTCTTAAAAATGAATTAATTATTAATTAAAGATTATCCAAATCATAGAAACAACTTTATGATATGATTGTTATAAGTATTATATTATATTACATATTATAATATATCTAATATAAAGTAATGTAAATGTTAGGATTCCTTTCTTACCTGTTGTTCCGTTACAGTTAAAGTTTCATTCTTATCAAACGAGAGATGCTGCCTAAGTGTTGGTCGATATTGATAAATTGTCTTGACTTGTACATTACATGATACGCCTAGTCCACTCGTTGGAACTATAGATTCAACAGCTGGACCTTCTGCAAGAGATCCAGCATCCGACACATTTTCGGGTACTTCCGCGATGCCCCTGGTTGAAATAAAGAAATCAGAAAAATTAGCAACATTGTGTATAAAATAAAGCTTATATAGTGTTCAATATACACGTTTAAAATTTTCTAAATATTAGTATTTACTAGGTGTTTATAATATCAAATTGATGTTTATAATGTCAATCCATATATTTGATTATTTAAGTTCTTATAAACGCTTATAAATGCACAAATAGCACATACTCTAATGTTCTCTTTTCCACACTATCATGTTGAACGAAAGCACTTGAAGCTGTTGTTGTTGTTTCCACAGGTTCAACATATGACTCTGGAAACCATCCTGTATGACCACGAATTTCTCCTGCCATCCAACCAGGTTCCGCATTTTGAACGGGTGGCACCTACATACATAAACGACAGTTTTCACACAAATGCATTTTTTTATTACTCAGTACTCATCATCTGTAATTTATAATACCATAATAATGTCACCAGGTTGAAATGAAATTTCGTCTTCATTACGAGCAACGAATTCATACAAAGCGCGATATTTCCTGGCTCCTGTTGCACTTTCAGTGTCTTCCGCTGGTACTTCACTGTCAGTTGGCCAGGAATCTTCAACGGCGGTTGGTTGAGTATCGTTCCAACCACTGTCACCCCAAGCAGAAGCTGAGTAGTCTTGTTTGCTTCCTCGCAATTCAAATATTTTGGTTCTTTTTTCTTCAAAAGTATTGTACAAATTTTTACAATCTAACGACAGATTCTTCATTTGCGATTTAATGTCCTCCAATTGACTATTGTTGTTTTCAATGTCAACCATTTTATCATCTATCTGTAGTTGAAAATAACTAAGTTAATTTTCAAAATTGATATAATAACATTATTATCAAATAACAATTTTTAGATTAGTGGAATAATGTTTTCATTGAGTAGCTTTTACTCAACTCACAATAAATTTTAAATATTTTATAGTAATTTATCGGATTTTGATTTTATTCTAATTATTTCTTATATCAGAATTTTACCTGCTGCTGTAAATCTGCAATTTTGTCTTTTAATTGTTTTAGAATAATCTGCTTGTTAGCAAATGCCATTTTAATAGCTTCTTGACCAGCAGCGTCTTGCGAAGCATTTATTTTATTCTTAGCTTCAATCCTCGCCTTTTCTTGGCTGAGTGTAAGAAGCCGTTGATTTTGTTCACGCAATTTGTTTTTCAAAGCTGCCATTTCTTGTAGCTGCGTATCACGAGTTGACCTCATTCCATCAATGGTGTTTTTCACACTAGATACTCCCACTCGCGTGTCACAAATTTTTTGTGACAATTCTTTTACTTTATCATTCTGTAACAATAATTTATGCATAACAACAACAGCTATTAATTTATATAGTTTTGAAATAAAACGTTTAAAATTAAAGACATTTTCTTGATAGACATTTACCAGTGATCCAAGTTCAATAGTTAACGTTTGGTTTTTCGCTTTAAGTTTCAATACAATGTCTTGTTCTTTCTGACGAAGAGTTTGAAGTTCTTGAGATTTTTGTTTCTCCCATTCTAACTGTCGTTGTCTTTCCATTTCTCTGAAAGTGTGTCAATTATTTTTATTTTGCTCAAATAGCAAGTTACCAATAATTGAAAATACGCTTTATTTTCGATTTTGTTTCTGAAATATTAAATACTGACTTTCTTGCAGCTTCCCTTTGTTCTTGCGCTCGCTTTCGTTGTTCTTCTTTCTCTTGTTCTATTTCCTGTTGTTTCATCATTTGTTTTTCGATTTCCGCTTGTCGGCGCCTTTCTTGCTCTAATCTTTAACACAAACAATTGTCCAAATAACATGTGTCAAAAATTAAAAATCTATGTTATTCAAATCACAGTAACTCACCTTATTTTTTCCTGCTTCTCAGCTTCTTCCCTTTCCTTCCTCTCACGTTCTTCCTGTTCTTTGCGCTGAACTTCCAACAAAGCTTTTCGTCGTCGTTCCAATTCAGCTTGTCCCTTCTCGAAATTTTCTTTCCTCTTATCTTCAAATGATGTCTGGTCTCAAAATCGATTGATATTAAAAAATAATTAATATTAAAAAGTGATAGAATTTATTTATAAAACACAAAGTAAACACCTGAGGCATTCCCGCTGAAGGATCAATGTTAACATCACTTGTACTTTGAGAAGAAGTTAAACTGTTTTGACGTTGCGGTCGGAACATCGGTGGTATCAATTCCAGTGGTAATGCAGCTGGTATCGTCTCTCCTGCTTTAGCTATGTCACATAAATGCATGGCTAAAACGAATTCCTCGCAACTCAAACGTCCGTTGGAATCCATATCAGATAGGGTCCTGGAAAAGGACAAAAAAATCTTATTATACGCTAATTTCACTTTTATATTATTTTAAAACAATCTCGTTCTTTTTTAGAACTTATAAATTTTCTTTTTAAAAGAAAGCGAGATAGATAGAGATAGAGATATTATAGATCCATTATTCATTCGGAATCAGTATAATCTTCTTGATATCCTTACCAAATTCTTGCAAGAATATGTTGTGGTAATTGTGACATCACCATGATATTCCTAGCTTGAGGTCCAAGCAAGTATCCCAATCTGGCTTTGTCGAGCGTATTAAACAACTGGGTGTACTTCAATTTCGTTTGGTGAGGGACAGCCCATTCAATTTGGGGCGATCCTACTGAATGCTGGCTATGCTGCGAATCAACAGACCCTATTCGATCCAAACTCGGTGGACGTGCAGTGGTGCTTACTGGTGTGGTTGATGATACCGGAGTATGCATTACCACTCCGTTTCCGGACAAGCTGCTAGGGGGTACTGCGGCCATGGGTACCGATGTTGGTGAAATCATTGGAAGAACAGCAGACGCTGGTATCACTCCACTGCCTGCTACTTTTGACATAAATTTTATTATAAACAATTTGGTTCTTTAAAAACAAATTTCTTTTTTCTTTCTTAGAACAAGGATCTTTCATTTGTAATACTTTTAATATGTACATGTAAGAAATATATAATAACTATTAATTGTCAAGTTATCACTTTTATTGATATTGATGATTCATCAATTTTTATTCACTACTTATGCAAGTGTACTTAAAATTACCTGTGTTTATTGGTGCTATATTTGTGACAGCGGCAGTTCCTGCTGTTGTTGCATGCATCACTGGTACGTTGGCACCCATTGTAAATGCCATCACTGGTGCTGGCGCCACATTCATCGGAGCGATTGGTGGTATAGCTGCAACTCCGACTTGAAAAACAATTGATTGGCAATTTTTTCTTTCTTTTTCACATTTTGCACAAATTATCTTTTACAAAAGTTATATTTCTTATTAATAATGAAATAAAAACTCTGTACAAATAGACATAAGAAAATTAAAATGCAACATGACTTTGGTTTTGTTTTTAGAAAGCTCTCATTAATAATTAATGAATACAAAAATTACCAGTAGATGTTTGAACAGGTCCTCCAGAGACCATCGACAATTGTAGAGGTGTAGAAGTTTGAACAGGTCCTCCGGGAACCATCGACAATTGTAGAGGTGTAGAAGTTTGAATAACTGGGCTATTTGAAAACGGCGGCGGTGTTGGCTTTGGTGGCGGACCAATTGTTGAAGGTATGAAAGATGGTCCTGAAATTATTGTATAATTATTAAATAAAATAAATATTATTTTCAATACCAAAATATACAATGGAAAGGACAGGAGTGGGGGTGAAGGTCACTACCGTGCCCATCACTGATCCTGACTGAAATAAAATGCATGTTTATTCAACTAATTATAAATAACGACTGGTTCCCTACTCGTTTACGACTGGATCCCTAGAAACAAATTAAAAATATATTTTCATGTGAGTAATGAGAAAATAAAATGCTGGTTTCTGAATAAATAATACAATTTACAATCAAACAAAAGTAAATGATTTTGTAGATAATTGCACAAATATAGCAATAGGGTGCGTCTTTATTTGCCTGTAGTTTTGTCGGTGTATAATATTTCAAAATACTCATTAACAATGCCAAAGTGTTGTTTCTGGTGTTAAAATTTAAGGGAACTTTAATAGCTATTTAAATGAATTAAAACTTCAAAACGCAAGTTAAATCAATCGATACGATTAAACCCGGTTCAATAAATGATTTTCGTATTCGTATTTCGTAGGTCTATTTTGGCATATATAACATACCGATGCTTCCTGGAGGAGTTGGTCTTTGTGGGACAGGGCCAGGCGTAACTGCGACATTTCCTTAATGCAGCACAAAAGATGAAGCGATAATGTTGAAGTTCAAATTTATACCAAATTTTAGAATAATTTTTAACATTATACCAAAAGATTCAGGTTGATTTGCATACATTAATTAAGTTAAAAAACTGATATTAAAAGTCAGTATTTAGTAAAATTTTAATTTAAAAACTATATTTAATTAATTTAGTTAATGTTACTTTAAAGATTGTATATAAAAATTAAATATAAATTTAAAGCCTATTATAAATTTTATTCAAATAATCAACATTATATTTATTGCAATCAAAGTGTTCATAAAATAAGTAAATTTACATTTAAACTCATTTCAATATTTTTTATATATAAAAAACACAAAGCCATTTCAAGTAAAAGTTCCCTGACTGTTATTGTCAATGAAAGGGAATTAAATGCTATTCATTATTTGTTTCTTTCCCATGCAACGTGACACTTGTTTAGCATAAAAAAAATTCAAAAGTTTTTCATTCATGAATTTGAAAGCCTAAACTTGATTTTGCCTTCTCCTTGATAAAATCTTGTGCTGCAAATTTGCACTCACTCAAAAACGTCTCTCCATATAGCAGAACAAATATTGAGAAATATTTCAATATATCAAAATGAATTTAAATATAATTTTTAAATAATCAAAAGTCAACAATCATATAATCATGCGAAATAAAAGATAACACATATAATTTATATCCCCAACCAAACTTTTTACTTAGAATGCTGTATAATTAATATTATTGTGATTATGATTATCAATGCATGTTCATTTGCTGTAAATAAATTGGATTAAATTATTTTAAAATGTATAGTTGATAAATGAATCTACCACTATGAATTTACCAAAAAATCTGACCCGATTCATTTTAAACTATTGGTTGTGTTAACATGTATATATTCTATTTTTTCGTCTTCAGATGTTTATTAGATCCCTTGATTTCATTTACTAAATTGCATCTGGCTTCTTTGCTTTCAGACCTTTGGGGCATCATTTAAAATATTGTTGAAAGTAATTCTATTAAGTGCTACAGTATCTTGTTAGCTATACAAAAACTATATAGTTTACATACTACAAAATTACGTAATTGATATGAATAAGGAAATTTGTCTTGTAAGCTGTAATGTAGATACGATTGGAATTTTAGACTTGGCTACCAACGTAAGCATAAGCTAGAAATTAAATAATACATCAGCATTAAAATTATATCAATGGAATTTTAACTTATACAGCTTATTCCAATACTGACATTGTTTTATGAAGGCTAGTATTGGTAACCGTTATAGAAGCAGCTATTAAATAAGTTTAGATTAATTGTTTTTCTCCATCGGAAAAACAAGGGTTTGAAAATGAAAAAATAAATGTTGCCACATTCCATTAATTTTGCATGAAATTTGGTACCCCTTTTCTGATCCTTTATAGAAATTAAATGACATTTCGATTAGAAGCAATGAAGTTTTAATACATACTTCGTGAAAAAAATTATAGTATTATATAAGAACAACAGTAACTAACAGTAGTATAATACAGGAACGATGTACAAACAAATGTGAGACGTACCAATTGAGGGAGGTGCAGGTCGAGCGGGTGGCTTTGATGAGGTATGAGTTGTAGCAATTTTACTCAGAACCACATTTACTTTATTTTCTTGTGTTGCTATGTTATGAGAAGTGCAAAGTGTAAGCTATTAGTTTTATAGAAATAAGTATTTAAAATAAAAACACTGAATTAACATAAATATATTTTAGATAATTTTATAAAAGTGATTTTAATTGGCATTATGTGAATGTGTACTGAAACAGAATTATTAAATTGTCTTACGATAGTTCATTTAATTCGCAAATTTTTTTTATTTTTTTTTTATTTTACATACATAGAAAGTTTTTTTTTAAGTTATAACAAATAAAAAAAAATTGCTTTGTTATAAACATGCATAGTTTTATGTACAGGAATACTATTTATTTTACTATTTGTTCTGCAAATATAAAAATTTCTCACTAACAAATTATTTAAAATAATTAAATAATTTATAATAATTTAATAATATAATAATTAATTTAATTTATAATAATTTATAATAAATTTCTATTTATATTTTAAATAATTTATCAGCAATTGCGTAGCACTTTTCGAATGAAGTCAAACTACTTTCAAATAATTAGACTACATTTTTGAAGAGGTCGATATTAGAAAATATGATCATCTTGTCATGAAAATACAATGAAAATTGTTTAATCTTTATTACTACAAATTTCGTAATATTCCAATTTAGAGTTAAGTATTTTCCTTTCTTCACATAAAAGATGAAAGAGAGTTGCTGTACAAAGTAAGGCTGGCTTTACGAAAATTATAATTTTCATGACAGGACGATAATTTCCTTGAAATTAAATTTTATCATATTTTATTTCATTTCATGTTGTTAAACGATACTTTTGAGTTTAAATTTCAATTATTATTTTTTTCTTTTCCAATCTTTACATGTATAAAAACGTTCGTTTCAATAACAATACTTATTTATTCAAAAATATTATATCGTTTTAAAATATCATGTACTTTTGCAATTTACACAGTGTACTATAAATTTCCGTTTTGTGACATTTGAACTAGTGTGATGTATCAGGACAAAGAAACTATTTACATCTCAACAACTTGATTTGTTTATCAAAAAAACTTACCAATGGGTACTGGCGTAGGTGGAACAGGTGGTTTCACTTGACCTGGCGGCATGCCGATTGGTGAAGACATTGCCATTGGACGAGGTGTTGCGTAGGGTGTCACACCAATCAAAGGCTGCGGTACAGGAGCTGGTTTAACTAAAAATTGTTTATAATTGATTAAATTATTATTTATAAATTATTTGTAATTCAAAATAAGTATGTAATAACATAGCTATTACAAAATGTCTATTTACATATAACATTCTAATATGATTCACGTTCCTATAAATAGTATAAAAGCAAAGCTAAGAATTATAATGTTATAAGATAACAGTGATTCATACAGTTTCATTGCAAATCTAGCATATCGCATTTTTATGGATATGAGATTAACGTAATGAATATTTCAATCGTCTGTTGTAATATATACTTTTTAACTTTAAAATGCAGTTTTAAACATGAAAACGAGTTCTTTCTTTAAATTTTTTTTTTTTTTTTTTTTGTTAGAAAATTTGAAACTTATAAATGATATATATTACTAATAGACTGTCGCTTGCTTACCATTATTATAAGCTTGCAAGCTTTGTAACAAACTTGGTGGAAGAGAAGACGGGATTTCAAATCCTCGTAATTTTAAGGTAATTAATTTACAAGCAATACTAAATTCATTTATGTTCATTTTTCCATCAGAATCAGTGTCAGAAAGTCCCCTGAAATATAAGATTTGAATTATACCTACTTTGACATGAACAGGTTTTCAGTTAATATTTCAATAGGTAAATTTTCATTTGATTTAGTTTTTTGTTGTTTCTCGTAATAAATGAAAAATATTGATCAACTAATTACCATATTTTGCCTAAAATCGCTGGAGGTAGTTGCGACTGTAATAAGAATCCTTTGGCTTGTTCTCCAGTAACGATACCATTGATTGGTTTAAGTGAATCAAATTGTGCTTGAAATCGAATTCTTTCCTGAGGCAAAACTATCCAAGGATCAGCCGTACCTTTTATTAGTAATTATGAAATATTAAATTATGATAAACATTTGACAACCCTTCAAAATCATTTGTCAAGCCAAATACTATTTATTTTATTCATTGCATTTAGTTATTGCAACAACAGAGGTACAATAAAATTAGACTTGCAATGGAAGATCTGTGCAAGTTAGTGATACATTATGATATAATAAATATGAAATATTATTTTGAGATTAATGTATAAAGAATGTTTAATAAAGATTTTATAATTTTAGAATACTTGTAGAAAAAAAGAAATCTTTAATGTTTTATGGCTTATTAGTAAATTATAATAAATTAAAAGATACATTCAAACAAATTGTATTACAGTTCTACTAAAAAAATAAAGGAAAATTTTAAAGATATAATTCAATCGATAAGTAACAGCACATGATAATTACTAAAGGAAATTTCTGCAAATTTATTTAAAATATTGTTGCACATTTGAACATAAATTCACTATAATAATTATACACAAAATAATTGAAAATATAATTAAATTTAGTATTAATTTACCAGAGATTTGAGGATTAGCCATTGCTCTTGATCGATCTGTACCGAAGTCAATGGAACCCAAATGGAACAAGTATATCCATAAGATTGTATGTTGCAAATCTTATGAAATTTTTTTTGTAATGAAAAAAGCCTGAGAAACTTTAATTTTTTATTTACAAATCTATTCAGTCGCCGGCGAAAAAATTGTTGAAGGCCAAAATAAAACTAATATAACTGCCGAGTAGATTAGAAACTAGATCTATCCACACCCGAAACTTAACTTCATTTTAACATACTTTAATAGTATAATTTTCACAGAGATTATTGAATAATATAACAAAAGTAATGAAATTTTTGGACATTCAGTATTATTGCTGTCAAATTAATAAATATCTTTAAATATATAATAATCTTTTTTATCGAAATAATGTTGCAAAACTGGACCGAAGTGTCAGCGGTTCACTATTAATCCAGATGCAGAAATGGTTTCGGTCCGGGTGCGCCGATTATAATCTCAAAAGATTCTTTACAATGTCATTTTAACTGACATTTGTAACACCATATCGACACTTCATTATACATCAGCAAAACATGCACTGCCTTCGGGTTGTCTCGTTATTTTTCGTTCACAATCGATAGTTGATAAATGGAGAATTTTCATGATAAATAATTTAGGAGAGTTCTCAATTTCTCGATATAGGTTTCGCCTCTCGTTCCACTAAATTTAGCTATCTAATTCTGAACGTGACCAAAGTTTCTAAGAACTGGTAAATTTAAGCAGAAACACATCCTCTAATAAAAAAGGAACAGGCAATTTGTTTCATTGCAGTATTATTTTTGCATTTCATCTTTTTTTCTAGTAAGTACTTGAAAGAAAGACAGAGAGTGCGTTTTTGTTGGCTTCACAGAATTCTGTGAAGAAAATTATGACTAATATGATTGGCTAAAATTTTCATCAACCAATCAAATTTCTCATAATTTGCCTCACAAAAATCTATGAATCCAACAAAAACGCGCTCAGAATTATAGAGTTGCGTCATTTCACCAGTGATGCCAACGTTAGGCGGGTGGGATATCTTACACGTGGGATATCTTGAGGCTTGCGCAAGTTGGCCCACAACCTACATGCTAGGTTACCGCCAATCGATTTGAATGTGTTTTCTCTTTTTCTTTATTTTAAATTCAAATTAATAATTTGATTTGATAATAAATAAAATTATGTATTAAAAAATGCATCTAATATTAAATAAATGTAATTATCTTTTCTTTAATTATTAATTGCAATAAGAAATAAGTAATTCGTAAGAAATTCAAAATTAATAAACTGAAAGAAAGTCTTATTTCAAGATTTTTGTTTATTTCATGAATTTACACATGTTATACCCTTATAACAATAATTAATAGCAAGCATTGTTAATGACCATCATTTGTCCACGTTTCATCTTGCTTCGAAAGAAGTGGAACTGCCTGTTGATTGCTAGTTTCGTTATCAGAAGGTCTTCTATTTTGACCTGTTAAAAAAGATAACGGTATATTTCCTGATGGCGTAGTTGGTGCGGACCGCGAAAGCCATCGTTTGGCTTTAATTCTAGAACTGGATCGTCCCACCGGCATGTATTTGCTGCGGATCCTTCGACTACTATTTGACCAATCTGTATCAATAGAGCGATGACCATTATTTTGGTCCATTGAATATGCTGGGCACAACATCTGTGGATGAGTTCGAATATTCGTTGAAACCGTTGCGTTGTGATTCATCGATATTTGCGGAAGCTGCTGGATTTTGTCCAGTAGTTCTCTTAACTGCAGACAAAGTAAAACAAGGATATATATTTATATTATCATTTTTATGATAAATTCCCCAACAGAACAATGGTAGAAATTACATCTTTTTAAGTATATTTTATGTTTCTCAAACGTAGAAATGTCCGGGTTGTTACGTAGAAATTAGCTATATTATACATAAAATAACTATTTTACGCAGATATAATTTCTACCATTGTTCTACCATTGTTGTTTAAGCAGATGTAATTTCTACCATTGTTCTGTTGGAGTTACTTTTAACTGAAATAAAGTAGTAAGACCGTTTGGGATTTTACTTAATATTTTTCAAGGTATATATTTAAAATAAAAACTATATATGTATCAAGAACTTAAGATTATGGCTAAGATTCTCATATTCACATCACCTCTATCGTTGGACTAGTCGCCCTAGGTGGCGAGGATGGCGATTGAGCAGCAAGACTAGAAATATCCGAAGTCGTCCTATTATTAGTTAACGATGCAACTGACTCACTATAATCCACAATGTTACCACGCTCGCATCCCATGATAGACAACTCATCAATGCTTTCATTGCATGAATAAGGTGGAGGTATAATTGTGTTAGCTTCATTGACAACATTGTACATGAAGCTGGAATTCAAAGAGTCCAGAGTACTTGCGTGCGAAAGTGACCGAATATAACGTATAACAAACCCCGACGCTCTTTTTCCAACACCATCATTGAAGCTTATTACCAAAGGATACAAATCCGGTTTCGATGTTACCTGAAACATTATATTATTTTAATTTAAATCTATATTACATCCATTATGATGTGTTGCACTTTTTGAAAAAATATTTTTCAATATCCTTTTTGAATAACGTTTGACTAATCTGTAAACGATTTTGATTATACATAAGTCTTACAATACCTCATTATATGGTGGAGGCAATGTTTGAACAAACGAACTACATCTGCTATAATGTGGAGGTAAATAACAAGAACCAGTGGAAGTCATGTCGGACGGAGCATACTCGTTTGAAGCGTTAGCTCGACGGCGATTCCACAACCAAAAAGCGCATGCTGTTGAAATAGCTAGACCAGCTAATACAGCAGCCCTGGAAAACAATTCAATTTTAACCCTGGTACAAAGAACACAGAATTTCAAGCTCAAAAATCGAGTCTAAAGCAGTCAAAATTTTCATTTGAAACACTTCAAAATTCTGATCCCGGTAACTCTGTTTTTCGCAAAAACTACTTCGTATTTCGTCAAGCCAACTTGGACTCAAATGACTGTGAAATTTCAATTGCATTTCCGCACTTAATTTTAAGCTCTTACCATAAATACCAGTAGGTCCAAATTAAAAGTGTAAACATTTCTCCAGCAGTTACACCCATATGTGGGTAAATCTAACAAAAACCCAAAGAGAAACTTGTTTTTGGAGATGATGGACTGAAATTAAACCATTAAAATGAGTTAATGCACGTGGTAACAAAATGTATAAAATCTGACTCTGTACGTTAATTTATATAAAAAAACTTAAATTTATATGATAAAACTTAAATACTTAGAATTAAAAAATATGTTAATTAATGAACTATCTTAAATTATTAACAAAATCAAGGAATTATGTTTAAAAGATAGTCACCAGCTCCATCACGCATCCGAAGCCATTGAAATTTATTTAAAACTATACGGTTGAGTCTGTTGTAGTGATCATTTTATAATTTCGTGGTCCACATAAAATAATCGTAACCTTTTCAATACTTGACTTATAACTATTAGTGCGGATAACTGTATTTAACTTGATCAATTTCATCAGCGAAGATAAAAGAGTTTATTTTTCATTTTATAGGCCAAATACTATTCAATATTATTTATTGCTATCACGATTAACGGATTAACGTGTTTATGTAAACTTTGTAAGAAGTAGATTCGTCGTTATTGATCGAGTTTCGTGGAGGGTATATTTTGCGCAATGAGTCAAGTACGGGTAGCAATCTGAGCTAATGTTCCCTTAATTTCAAGGCGCACGCTCTTATTGCGAATGACATGAGATATCACTTATGGATGTTACTAGTTTACTTAATAATTTTTTTTTTAAATTAGTACAATAATTTAAAAAAAAATATAATAACTTTTACTCCACATTAAATACTACGGCGCGTTATACGAATTAGTTCAACATTTGTCCAGACAATCTTTCGACAAACATCGAACATTTAAACATATAAGAGGAAAAAAGTATGTATCAGTTCACGTCTTAGTAAAAAGTAAATTAGCAGTTTTTTTGTTTAACACTACGTGTGTTGAGTGAAAATATCTTTAATGAAAATTATCTTTAATCAAATAATAAAAATGATAATTTGAAAAGAATACTTACAAATTAAAAATAATAATAAATAGAAATTAATTAAAAGTGTTTCATTAGTTGAAAATTATTTGAAACTTAATTCCATAAAATTAAGCAGATAATGACTATCAAAAATATTTTGAACGTTGTTTTTGTTACAGCGGTTGGCAACATCACAGTACATTGTTCAAATTTTAATACATTATTTGAATTTTAATAAGTATGCAAATTTATTTATTTCATATAAAATTTAATTATTTTTGTACATTTTTACAGAAATAATAAAATGATTTTTAAATTGTATTCACAATTGTACAGCTCAAATTATTCTGTTTTTCTTCTTTTTGGGGGAGGAATCGAAGGTTTAAATGAAACATTAGAAGGGTCATATTCAGTGAATAATTCTTCTGGTGACCTGGAACAAAAAAAGGTAAATTATAGAAATAATAAAATCATATTTTATGTCAAACGTGATGATAATACAATGATTTAAGGGAAATCCTTAAACTTGTTTACTGTCATCTGAGATTGTAATCATAATAATTTTATATTATCATTAAACATACTTTTTGAAAATTTCTGGTAATAAACTTCCCTGCCCCGTTGCTGGCATTTCGAAAGCAATATTTTTGGCAATATTTCGGACGACGCTATGATAATGTCTCTGCAATACATTAATATTTATTTTATAATAATGATATATAACTTTTCTTTTTTATATATATAAATTTAATTTTTTACTCAATGCAATTTTACAAATTAACAAACATACCTGTAAGGCCACAAGCTCATACAAAGATGTGCAGTTAGCATTGCAGTATTCTGGTTCATCAAGTTCTGGCAAATAAACACCATTCCCTACATTATCAGTGTTCAATAAAACGCGAGCTTTGTGTTGAAATTGTAATAAAATTTTAACGATGGTCAACATTCCAAGTATCCCATTATGTGGCAGACTGAGAGATACTGTTGACATTCTTTTTAAAAATCCAACCATTTTAGACAGCTCAATACTTTTATGCCTGTGTACTAGAGCTTGTGTTAAAACCTTTATAATCAAATGAACTTCGTCTTTATTTGTACTATTAATTACAGAGAACAAATCCTTGTATAAACTAGTGTAAAACCTGGAACATACAAAATTGTTTCATTGAAGTAATCTAATTATTAAGCATAACACATAATAATACATTTTATACACAAGTAACTGTACGCCAGTAAATTATGTGTACATTTTAAGCTATTTTTACCTTCGAGGGTCGATATTTAAATTCGAACCATGTCCAGAAAGAATGATAAAAGTCGTTGAAATGCAATTAAGTCTATCTTGAAGACTCAATGGTTCGTTTTCCATCAAATGGTGCAAACAATTTACTATATCCTGATAGTATTCTACATTGATGCAATGAGAAAATCTAGAAAAAAAGTTACGTTAACAAAAATATATAATAAAAATAGAGAAATAATTATTTAAGCCAGCATTTAAATTAACTTACTTTGAAAGACCTTCCAAACAAACTGAAAGTACTTTACTATTTGGTGCTTGTTTTAATATACGAAAGTAAATAGTAAAAACTATACTTGTAATTTCCGTCAAGCGTTTATTCTTTGCCTCCTTATTTTCTTCCGCTTTTGTTTCTAGCATTTCCCTGTCAATTTCTTCTAACTTTTTATTCCGCTTTCTTTCTTTTTTACTCAAATTGATAATTCTTTTCTTGTGCTCCATTAACTGCTTTTTCCTAACTTCCGTTTCCTTTTCCTTTTCCAAATCAACCTCACTCACTTTTAGTGACAATAATACTTGTAATACGTCAAAATGCACAGAATGTTTTCGTTGTTTAATGTATTTGTCCAAACTTTTAACAATCTGCAGCAGAGAAAAATTGTATAAATCTATTAAATATATAAAATGAAGTAAAGAGATATATTATTTTGTATATATACTATACATATAAATTATTGTAAAAGTTACACAAGTTTTACCTGCAAAGATAATTCAGCACGTGAGTCTTGTTTGAACACTTGACAGAAAGCTTTAGCTACAGTTTTTCGCACTTCTGCTTGCTTGCAATTTAAAAATGGTAGTAAAAAGTTAGCAATATTATTGGCAAAGTTGAAGTAAGGATGAGTGACCAACAAGTCACCCATGCAAGATGCGGCTATACTTGCTAAATGTGATTCTACTTCTCGTTTAACAAGTTCAGTTTTTGGATAAGACTTTCGCAATAACTTTATTCTTTTCTCCAAGTGTAACAAATATTGTTTGTAATACTTCAGTAATGACTGCTCGTAATTTTGAATTTTTAATGTATCCTTTTTAACTGAAATCAAAATATAAATTGTAACATGTAAAATATATACACTGTGAAAAGTGTACTATAAAAAATACTTAATTTTGTTAACACTCATATTTATGTTATAATAAAAATAGTAATACTTATCAGTGTATTAAAAAAGCATTTCAAAAAGTTATTTAAAGTATTCTTACATCGAACGCCTTCCTGTTTAATGTCCAAAATATGGTAATTTGGTAAAATATCTTTAAAAACTTCCAACAAAGATACCATCGTCAATTTTTGAACAGTTATATAAGTTTCAGGATTTTTTTCATTTAAAAGGTCCAGCAATGATCCAATCATTTTTAGATTTAATTCTGGATTCTCCAAAATATTACTACATAAAGATCCAATTTGTACTTTTTTAGACTGGAGAGTTTCTTCTCTAGTAGCCAGCAGTTTAGATACAGGCAAAGGTTCAGTTGGAATATCTGTAGGCTATAATATTGAAATTACTGTAAATCGTTTTGATTAATTTTAAGGCCATCTATCTGATTATTGAAATTAAATCTTTGTGTTTGTCTGTCGTAACTTTCAATTGATCAATATGATTACACTAATATATTTCAAACAGTACCTTCGTTTCATTCTCATCACTTTCTGATGTTTTTTCAGATTCATCCTCTTCTTCACTTTCATGGCTAACTGTTTCAAGAACTTGATTTTTTAATAAACCATTTTGAGTTTTTATGGGCAGCATGTATCGAACTTTTTTTGTGTCTTTATTCAAATGATTTGCAATGAATTGTTCATATTTGTCTTCTATGTTATCTAACTTGTCAATTCTGAAAATAGATACACAAATAAATGATTATATTATTAAAAATAATTTGAAAAAATAAAATTAAAAAAAAATTTCTAATCTTTGTTAAACTTTATAAATAACTCCTAAAATACTTACTTATCTTCCGCCAAAGTACCATTGTAAGAAAAATTGTTTTTCATGTACTCTAATTCATCATCAGAAATCATATCTGCAACATCTTCTGCTTCAAATGTATCTTCAACGACAGGTTGTTGAAAAGAACCTTTTTTATCTTTCAATTTTTTGCTTTTTACTTTATTTGGCCGAGGAGCAACCATTTTCTTCTTATCGTTTTTCTTTTCCTTAATCTTTTGTACTTTTGTTTTCATCTTCATATTCGTTTATTTAATATAACCTCAAATAAACCACGTTTGAATTTAATCCAAAACAAAATATTGGTAAAATACATTGATGCAAAAGGATTGATACGAAAATGAGCATGCATCTATGGCTAGGGAATTTTTGTTTCACAATGGATAGAAAGGAATATCAAAGATATATAATTATCGACAGTAAGAAGATGACTACACGATAGATGGCGACACGTAAAGATTATATTCATGATATTAAATAAAATTTATTGAATAAAGAAGAAGAATAAGAAATAAAATTGAGCGCGTTTTTGTTGGATTCATAGATTTTTGTGAGGCAAATTATGAGAAATTTGATTGGTTGATGAAAATTTTAGCCAATCATATTAGTCATAATTTTCTTCACAGAATTCTGTGAAGCCAACAAAAACGCATTCATTGTTTACAACCGTACGAAAAGAACGAAAGAACTGTGCGAAAAAATGTAGGAAAGACCAGGACCCATATTCGATAATGGCGTCTTCAAGTAACACTTAGAAAATTATCAAAGGACAAAGGACAGGCAATGCAGCAAATGCAAGTGTGTTTTTTATTAATATTTTCTCTGAATGTTACTCAAAGGCGCTTTAAGTGGTTTCATACAAAACTTACAGTATAATAACAGTATCTTTATCTCTTTTTTTTATTACCAGAAACAAAAAAGAAAAAATGTCGATCAAGTAAATATGTAGTACCACCTGTTTATTGATGTTTAAATTCAATTCATGTACATTTTAATTATTATGATACCGATATTTATTGTGATTGCGAAGTATAATAATGATGATGCGATTAAACAATGAAAACAATAATTACATATACAAAAGCATTAAAAAAAAATCTAAACTTAATGGTAAATAATTACAGAGAATACAGCCTAAATCAGTTTCACTTTAAAGATTAATGTTTCAAAATGTCTATACACATAAAGATTGATATAAAATAAAATAGTAGGTTATAATTATCCTTATCAAGAATTTGTAGTTGCACTTTTAATTTTCATATTTTTGTTTTGAACAATCCATGGATGACTCATAATTCCATCGAGACTCAATCTGTTTTCAGGATTTACAACTAGTAACTGAAACAAGTATAGTTATTTTAGTTTACATTTGATGTTCAATATTTTGTAATGGGTTTTGGTCTAGAAATAAAAATTCTCCAACAGTACAGAAGGAAAAACTTTTTCTAGTAAAATAAATGAATGAATAAATATTAAGTATATAATAGAAAGATTGATGTACAATTTAAGTACTTTTATGACTATATTAAAGTCTAAGAGAAAAAAGAATGTGAATTGATAGAGCTGCTTCATATTCAAAGAGTTTCATTTAAATTTGTAGAATAGAATAAATTCAAATATATTCCAACGATATGTAAAAAAAGAAAAAGAAAAATCTATGAAGTGAAATTCCAGGAATATATGCTTTTAAATGGAGCTAGACATCCCATTTTTTAATATGAGAAATAAAATAACTTACTTTACTAATAAGATCTCGGGCACCCAGACTAACAAAATCAGGAAACTTATATATCCCTTTTCTAATACAGTGATAAGTATCATCGTAGCTTTTGGCGAAGAATGGCGGATGACCAACTAAGCATTCATAGCAAAGCACTCCAACGCCCCATAAATCAACACGATAGTCATGCGATTTGCCGGTAACCATTTCTGGCGGTAAATAATCCAGCGTGCCGCAGAGTGTCTCCCTGCGCGAGGATGGGGCATGGACCGACCATCCGAAATCAGCCATTTTTAGCTCACCTTTCACACTGATTAAAAGATTTTCTGGCTTTATATCACGATGAATTACGTTTCTGCTATGACAGTATTTCAATGCATCTGCCAACTGATACATGTATGTTGCTGTCCTAAAATGGAAGTTTGATAAGTAAAAGATATGTACACTCAAAAAATATGGTAAATATTGACATAAAATTTTTTTTACATTTTAATTCTAATGTACCAGATTGTGAATAATTTTGATAAATTATAGAGCAATATTTACTTTACAATTATATTTACCTTTTTTAAATTGATATTTCTTACTCAACAATTGAGCTACCTTTGTTAAATAAAAATGAAGTTTCACAGATACTTTACCCACAAAAATGAAAATGAGAATTTGTGTAATTTTCACTCAAAAAATTAATAAAGTGAAAAAGAAATAATTAAAAAATCATAAAATGGAACTCGTTTTTATATTAAATTAAAACTGTTCTCCAATTTTTTCCTCTAGCAAATAGTTTAGAGAAAAATAACATTTCTTACGTGATTTCATCCAGTCTTTTATTTGGACATGATTGTAATAATTTATAAAGTTCTCCCTGAGGCGCATATTCAAGAATAAGATATATCCTTTTGTCATCATGAAAATAACCATACATTCTCAATATATTAGGATGTCTGAAATGAAACAACTTATTAAACAATTCTTTTCTTCAACAAAAGAAACATTACATACAATTATTAAAGCACAGTTTAATTTGTTTACTAAAAACGAAAAAAATATATCTCTTACTAATAAAATTACCTCAAATGTGTTTGGATTTCAATTTCTCTTCGAACTTGATGTTCTATATTAGCTTCTTTGATCTGATTTTTGAACAAAACTTTCATAGCAATAATATATTTTGTTTTCTTTTCTCTCGCAAGATAAACATTGCCAAATTTCCCTTTACCCAATGGTCTTCCAATTTCAAAATCCTCCATCACCCATTTTTTCTTCTGAACATTCTGATTTTTCACTTCTTTATCTTTACCCTGTCCCGCGTTTTCTTTAGATTTCTCATCCGCCTGTAAATTTTTACCAATTTTATCACCAACTTTTGGAGCCGGTGCTTTTGGAGCTGGCATAAGTTCCGTCAATTTTTCCGTCAAAACTTTTATTTTGGCATTGTTATTAGAAACTTCGTTCTGACCGACTATTGCATTTCGTTTCGCTGTAGTTTGACTATTTATTTGACTTTTATATTCATCTGACTTTACTGCTGGTTGAATATCATTTTTTACATTACCGCTAACGTTTTCTTTATGACAATTTGTTAGTTTAATTAAACGATCATATGTACTTTCTTTGCTGTCCATCGTAGAAGTTTGATTTTTAATTTGTTTGTTGGTATTATCCATGTTTATTCCTTAAACAGATATGGGAGATATTTTTTGTTATATTTATTTTTATGACTTTTATGATTGGTCTTATAAACAATTCAATGTTTTCACACAAGAATTCCCTATAACCTAAATTTTTGAAGGCCAAACACTTGCCAAACATACCTGCTTTTGATGGACTTGTGTACAGGAAAATTTCTGACAACACTGATGATGTAAATGACGACTCTAATTTAATGACCCAACATAGCACGACACAGACATTTTATAACAAAAAAATTATATAGCACTTAAATCTTTAATTTCGTACTTTTGGGACTTAATTCTTAATATTAGTTATTTATTCGCAATTTATAATCGTAGCTTGAGACTCAATGCATATTTACGTTTAACGCGAACACAACGTGAGTATTTAAATGCCTTTCAAACTCTTAACCGACACCCTTTCAGCGCTTTCATTGGCTATTGACAAAATGGGCGCTTGCACAAAAAAAGGTTAGGTCGAATTTGAATTTTAAATTAAGGTACATTGAAATGATTATATTTTGTTTCTAAATGAAACAAAGTAAAAAATGTTATTATTTATTAAAAAATGTTTTTGATTTTAATAATAAAAGATAAAAAAGAAGTAAACAATACAGAAGAAGTAGCAAAAAAAAATAAAAAATTAAAATGTTCCAGTTTTATTGAAGTTGAACAAATTTCGAATTTGTTTCATTTTATCAACGAAATCAGCTTCACAAATGTTTATATTTTACCAAAAAAATGGTATTAGTAATGCG
>JABFOV010001374.1:0-25868 GCA_022817685.1 Aradophagus sp. ZL-2020
AAAATAAAAAAATATAAATTGATTTATAACAGCACACGTTAACATTAATTATGTCTTTTTTTTTTTATAAAAAACAAAAAAAACATTTTTATATTTTTTAACATTATTCTATTCCTTAAAAAAAAAACAATTAAAAAAAAAAACAAAATAAAAACTTTTTTTTATTTTTGTTTTTACACAGGCGGAGTTTTTCAAAAACATAAAAAAAAAAAAAAAAAAAAAAAAAAAAAAAAAATCTACGGCTCAAGTAATCCTTTTCATAGAAAAATTACAAAATCAAGTTAATGAATCGAATCGTACAATGTCAAATCAGTAATTGTACCTGCGCATCTCAATCACTTTCATTCCATGCATCTAAACCTCCTTACAACAATATTTAAAATGTTTCGTTAATCATAAAAGGTATCGAAGTACAGTAATCCATAACAATTAACAAATCAGTCAGCGAATTCGTTGCTTTCATCTTGAAACACGTTGTGAGCAAATAGTATCAAACAATGTCCCCGGAATCGTAAGGGACAAACGTGACAATGTTCCAAAGTTATTCCAGTGATATTACATGATATGATTCGCCAATAAAGATCTTGACTGACGATCTTCCGCGGAAGTTTTCGGCATCGCGTGAAGATTTTCCGGGGCGTCGATTCTTCTCGTGGCGAATCCATCCATGTTGTTTGCCGTGACTTTGTCTTCAGCCGTAGCGTATCTTCGCCGCGAGGCGTCCATCGGCATCATCTTCGGTGACGTATCTTCGAGCGACGTTCTCCTCTTCAGTTGGACGTTGTGCTGTGAAAGAAGATGTCGCCGAAAACTGCTTCTTTGTTTAAACCACTTACCACACAAGTTGCAGCAATATTTCGGCGATTGATTGCACTCGTCGCGCCGATGCCTCGACAGCGACTCCTTCCAGGAATACTCCTTACCACAAGTCGGGCAAACGAAGATGGAAGCCGTGAACGTGCGACTCTCACCAGGACACATCGGTGGTACCAGGGCGACGTTGCTCAGGTGAAGTTTGGCTGGAAAAAGAAGGCACTCTATAATCAATTGGAGAATTTTAAACGATTTGTTATCATTCTTAAAATTAGCGACTAATTTAGGAGAAGACGCAAGTGAATGAATTATTGATGGTTGATGGAACTGATGATGCGTGTTATGGTCGATTGATTAATGTTATGTTGATGATGATGATATGATACAAGGAGTTTTGAAATGGTCGCATTATTGAAATCCCTAACAAAATTATTCATATAGGAACCTATATAGGAATTTGACACAGGAACCTACATAGGAAGTTATTTGGGTTCCTATATCGGAACCCATACCATCTGGGAACCTATCTGGGTTACCATATGAGTTCAGTTTAATCAAATAATCACTCATAAGGAAACCCAGGTAGGTTCCTAGATGGTATGGGTTCTTATATAGGAATCTAAGTAAGTTCCCATGTAGGTTCCTGTGTCAAATTCCTATATAAGTTCCTACATGAATTTTTTCGTTAGGGTTATTCGTTGACAATATATTTCTAACTTTGGGCAGTAGGTATAAAAATATTGAGTTTTGGTTGTTAGAGTAACGCTATTGAGAATGGGGGAAGAGACTTGTGCAAAATATATTGCATAGATGTGTGGATTTAACGGAATACGGTGAAGAATTGTCGGTTGAATTTTTGGCTGGCTTGAGAGGTCGATAAAAGATAAGACACTGTGTTTGATTTATTTAAAAAATTTATATAGTTTCAAAACAGCTCAGAACGTTTCTCCGTTGATCGGCCTTGGAATCAACGGCGATTGCACAATTATTTGATAGATATCTATGGGAATGTTACACGCGTGACGTTGCAGCAATCATGTAATAAAGGTGACCTGTCGTTTGTTTGAGATAAATTATACAAACCTTCGTCAGGTTTGAAATTTTACGGAAAGGAATCAATTACAATTTTGTACAAATTCAGTGAATTTTGCAATATCAAAGATACAATGATCATATATCAACAGTGCATCATTAATTTATATAATTATTATATATACATGCATAATATATGATCAATATTTCCAAATATTATAATCAAGATATCATTGGATACTGTAAATTTTTTTCTTTCGCAGTTACGGAATTGTTATTCGAAGATGCTTAATTACATTACAAAATCAAAGTAAACCTCCAGCTATTAACTTCTATTTACAAGGTAACACAATTAACCATCTACGAATACCAACTTCTTGACTGCGAACAGATGATAATTGTTATAATACATTTTGTGGTGCAACGTTCGGCCAATCTGTTTGAAAATATGTTTTGCCAACAATGTGTACCTAATTCTCGAACGAGAACAATTTGTATTTTACAACGGAAAAGTTTAAACGCAGAGAGTTTCATCACAAAGGTTGTCTTTATCTAGCACAATGGTGTCACTTCCAGAAGAAGCAATTAGGCTTCCACTCGACCTCGTTGGGTTGGCTAATTTGGTGGATGGTCCTCAAGTGCTTCAGTAAATGGTGCTTGTGCATGAAACGGTGCGAGCAGATCGAGCAAAGGAACTGCGGCTCCTTTCCGCACTCGATCCGCTGGTGCTTGAACAGCGACTCCTTCCACTTGTACTTCTTACCGCAATCGGAACAGACGAACCGTCGCTGTTCGGTTTCTTTGTAGTCATTACCTGGGGGATAAAAAATGTCAGAGTTAGAAGGTGACTCGAGTCGAACCATGCAACGAAAAACTACCTGTGCAAGGGAGCAAGACTAACGAACAAAGTACTCGAAGATGACAAAGAGAAACAAGGAACCGTGGCCTTGATTCGCTCGCGTTTATTGAAAATACACAGTGTACAGTGGGGTCGAGTACAGGAACGAGTCAACGTAGCTATCGCAGCGGTACAGATATGTTATTGCGTTACTCGCTTGAGACAGGTGTCCATTTTGCATACGTTGATCCACTGATCCTAACCGTATAATACAGTGAATGCTTTTAGTTTATCAATATAAATCTCTTTGGTTTGAAATAAAGTTGATCATTGAGGCTGATCACGGTCGCAGTTTTAGCGAAAGAAAATGTTTATAATCACATAGAAAACAAAATTGATGGGTTGAGCTAGAAAAAATAAGTTTGGCTCGTTTGACTTGATATTGTTTTATATTGTGGTGCCTTCCCTAATAACAAAATCCATATAAGAACCTGTATAGGAATTTGACACAAACAAATTTCACGTCACAAAAAAATCTATATAGGAGTCAAAAAGAAAAAGAACATTATAACTTGTACAAAATATACGATGGATGTAAAAACAATCGAATAGAACGTGGGTGTCATTGGCATTCAAATCAAGGAACATAACGGTCTTAAGTCCCTAACAAAAAAATCTATACAGGATCCTGCATAGGAATTTACAAATTTGCAAATTCTTAAATATGATATCGATTTTTTTCGTTAGAGCCTGTCGTTTCCCTAAGTGCTATCAAGTCAAGCTAAACTTGCTTTTCCCAGTATCGATGCCTGATTTTTTCAGGTGCTACCAACACTTTGATTTTACTTAAAATCCTAAACGTAGAAAAATACTTTATTTTGTGTTACCAACAATTTTGTACTCCTCCAAACTAATGTAACAAAGGAACATCAAAATCGTGTTTACAATAATCATTCGGCGTCGTCACTTTCCTATAATGACATAATACAACAAAACATTATTAAGCCTCCTATAATAACATTTAAAAAATATTTCTACGATATACAAAAGTTATTGTAGAAATATTTTTTTCTTAACGATAGTACGTCCTGTTGAGTAGCATCAGTCGTTTGACCTGTCGCTTTTGGTGGATTTTTTGATGGCGCACCAAGTTGGAACGTATTTTTGACTTGTAGGAACACAAATGACATTGCAAGCTCGGCTCTTTTCCACACTCGTCTCGCTGGTGGTATTGCAAAGATGCTTTCCACTTATACCTCCGGCCACAAGCATCGCATTGGAATGGTTTTAGGTATCCTGCTGAAACAAATCAGACTGTTAAAACGTTTGAATCGATGACTCTGAGGCTAACGATACGCACGTTTTCGAACATGACAATTTAAACACCAACTTCCACCTCACATTCAACACAGTACATTATACACCTTACATAATTGTTCACAAAGTTTTAATTTTCTCTGTAAAATATGGGCTGTTAAAGAAAATTGATTCTACCACCAACAGCGTTAATTCTAAATCGATTTAAGTACTCTTCGAGCACTCCAACACTCAAATGGTGTTAGAATGAATATCCTCTAACAATCCATTTTCTAAAGTACATTGCAACTCGAGGGAAACTGACATTTCGTACGACAGTGGAGGAAATAAATGATCGTTTCTCGAATTACAAATTGTAATGAAAAGAAAAAAAGTAATCCTTTATTTTTCGTCTTAATTTGGATCAATCGTGCCAATTACAGTAACCATTATTACATGATTCACGTGGCAGTCCACAAGTTAAATGTTCGTGTTGTTTCACAAATCTGGTCAAACGAATCACGCAATCTTAAAATTATACGAAAAGAAAGTAAACCAACTGCAATCGATGACGTTCCCCGATCGGCGTCGACTTCGTTATTTCTCCTTGTAGAATCGTCGGCAATTTCCTTTGATATGCAAGTGCCATTGTTGGAATGTCAGTGTCTGGAAATGGCAAACCTTGCAGATATAAGTTTGGCCGCACTCGTTTCTTATGTGGCACATCAAAGAAAAGATGTACTTGTACTGACGACCGCAGTTAAGGCACCTTAAACGATCTGAAACCAGAAAAGCAAATTTATTAGTAAGACAGTTACAAAGGTGTTGTTCGTAGTGACAAATAAATTGACAAGTGTAAAGACAAGTACAGCTACAAAGACAGGATATGTAAGGTAGTTTATTTTGATGATACAAACACAGCATTCAAGAATCATGAAAACCATTCATTAAATTGATAAACGTCGCTCTGAGTGATTAACATTATCAATATTATTTTCGAATAGAAATGTATGTAAAGTTGTATGAAAGACAACTTTGAAGTACGTTGCAGGATGAAATAACAGCGTTCGAAGAATTAAATTCTTATTTCTTTTATTGAATCTATATCGATTGTATAACAGAACAATGACATTTGTAAATAGTAAATCATAGAACGTGGAAAGGAAATTGCGTTGAGTGTGAAAGAAAAACTGTCGTACTTGTTGACAATGATAATCTCATTATCCCGCTCAATTCTCTTCGTACTCGAGGACGCTTAAACGCTAGTTATTATCTCGATTCGCTTATTGACTAATTCCACCCTTCTACATTACTGCTTCTATAAATTATTTCTTCTTCTTTCTATTTTGTTACTGTGCTTCAATCGATAACTTTGTGATAAATCGTAGCTATATCTATGACAAGTATCATTTTTTAATTCTACTTGATGGTAACGCGTAAATTTGTGAACACTCCTGAGTTACGATGTACAAAATGAATAATGTCGTAGTCGAATGTCTCGCTTCTTACTCGCGTATCAGTCTTTTGATGCACGGCTATTTTCAACAAGTGAATTCAATTTTTGTATTTCTCTCTGTAACAAAAGGTACGCTGAGAATAAAAAGATTGCACCATTTCGAGATGATGAGAAATAGATGATATAATCCGTTTGGATTGCACCATCTATGGTGCGCCATTTTAGCCCACCTGAGTTGTAGGTGGCGCTATGATGAAACAAAGTATTTTGCAATCTAAGATGGTAATATTGCACCAGCTTTTTCATACCATCTCGAGATGGTACAATCTTTTTTCTCAGTATAGAGTTTTTATATACGCTTCACGGTTTGTACAAATGTTCAACATTATCATTCGTTATCTTCGTCCATCTGGTCATTCAATAGTTGTCTTTTTGGCGTAAATTTGTCTTTGAATTTGTTGTTTCGTCGTATTTGGAAGACTTTTGTTCAACAACTCTTTTGTAAGGAGATTGCGTTTGAATTGTAATTCGCTGGTGGAAGAAGAGGGAAGGGGGTTGGATACTTGAGTTGTCCAGAAGGTAGGCAACCCTAACAAAAAAATCCATATGGGAACTTACAGGAATTTGACACAGGGACCTACATAGGAAGTTACTTGGGTTCTTCTATAGGAAACCATACCATCTGGAAACCTATCTGGGTTACCATATGAGTTCAATTTGATCAAATAATCAACCATAAGGGAATCCAGATAGGTTTCCAGATGGTATAGGTTCTTACATAAAAATTCAAATAAATTCCTCTTTTGGTTTTTGTGTCAAATTCCTATATTGGTTCCTGCAGGGATTTGTTTGTTAGGGAAGCCTACAAACGTTATTCAAAGATAATGCAATCAAGAGTCAGATGTGAAATTATCTAATTTCACAACTTTTTTTAACAGTTAAAGAGTGAAACTGATATGTGCTTTTTGTCTTATAAAGTAATAAAAAACGTGAAAAACAAAGTTGTATGGGAAATCGACGTAACTCATTGAAAAGGATTGTATCGTGTAGAATATATAAAGTAATACTGTACCATTGTAGTAAGATTTCCTCTATGATGTAGAGCAATTTTGTATTTATTATAAATCATCGCATAATTATGACACGATTTGCCACATTATTATTTAAAAAATTACTACATCATATATGAAGAATAACGGTATTGCAATACATTATAAGCTGTACTCGATACCATCTAACTCCGATAATTACGACAATTTTGAATACAACTTCTTTTCACGTAGCCTGATAAACAAATCCATTATAAGCAACAACCAATTATCTATTTGAGGAAACAAGTTCAATGATAAATATTTCATTTGCAAAACCACTTCTCTCCCGAAAACATCATTGTTTGTTATTAACTAAGGCTAGATATACTTTGGTTAAATGTAAAAATTCATTATAGTTATAGTTTTTAAATATATATATTTATATAGAAGTAGATCTTTCTAAATCCATTGAGATTTTTAGAGGAAAAGATTAAAAAGACAATCAATCGGCTAAGCGAAAAGTCGACAAGCTCACTATGTTTAAAGATCGGTTATTTATGACTTGGTGAACTTTTTCAACAAAACAAAAATTAAATACAACACACGTTAAACTATATATTTCTCAAAGTGACGATAATCATTGAAAAGTTGCTATAAATGAATAAAAATATATTTTGCAAAGAAAAATAAATTTCTGTTAAAAGTTTATTCGTCGTACTTTAACCGTTGATCTTAATTGTTTTTATTACATACTTAATTCTTTGAAGTAATTCTTTAAGTTTTTATAACTAGACTAGTTTTTTTTTTTTGATAATAATGTTAAATTTAATGATTTTTAAAAATAAATATAATCTGATAATTTTCTCGCTTTGGGAGAATCTTGCTTATTTTTTGAATGCAAAAGTTTGTTTGAACGTTACAAACTGCCAAAATTGTACCAAAACTGTTTTGGCAGTTTCACAGTTCACAATTGATTAAAACATTGTAAACTGCTCATTGTTATACATTTGCTGGATTAATGTCTAAAACAGTTCTAGCACTGTTCGACATTTCGCAGCAAATCTCCACTGAATTTTAATAAAAAATATCTAGAATCCTATCTATGAACTCGACTTATAAATCTATTTGCGATACAATTTACGAGACAATCATTTTCAAGACATTTGCTCGAAAATCTCGACCAGAACTCTCGATATCAGTTGTCCAAATGTATCATTCGAACAACCAGCGAGCATCTTTTTTTGACTGGCTTATTATTTAATATAGCATATAATATATAATATGGCATCTTAACATGACTAGCACTGTTTCTCTATTGTAATAATTTGCTAACAATAAGACAAATTTTCGTTGTAGTAATAGAATCAGGTTGAATTCCTTTTGGAATAATTCAAAAAATCATAAAAAATCATAATTTGCAAATTTTGTTGCAAAAATAATGTAAAAATTAAATAAGCAAAATAACTTTGAATTGAATATAAAAATTGAGAAATGTTTTTATACTGGCACTTTGTTTTTCAAAATTCATTATTGTTTGTACGTGTGAACTATAACTTAATGTTTTGATTAATGCACATTTTCAACGTTGATTATACAGTAGTAATCTTTAATTCAACACTTGCAAAGTGTTAAATCTATGTAAAAACCTAAGGCAAGTTGAATTTGCGTAAATCGCAACACTAATCACTGTCTTTACGAATATTGTCTTTGAATATTTTGTATTATGTGTTTATCTGTTTTTAAGATCGCAATCTTAGTTGAAATTCAGTTTCAAATGACTACATACATAATTATATATATTTCATTCTAAACAAACAAAACACAATATGCAAAGTGTAACTAAACCTTTATAAAAAAAACAAAGAACAACGAAGGTTACACTGAAAAACTGAGTACGTATGAACTCATCAAAATACGGTAAACCTCGACGGTTTTACGGTACACCTTGCATGTGTTACACGCTGGCTTTCTCCGTGTATTAAACATTACTAGAAAAATACACTTCCGCTGCTCTTTTCTTTTTTTTTTTGGCATTCCGAGGAAGAACACTTTTCCATCTTTGGCACTTAATTCCAGTGAAACAAAAAAGGGATCTACTCAAGGTTTCTAGAAATTCTAACTAAAAAACGTCTGAAGAAATTTGCGATTGAAAGACTGAAATTCGCAAGATATATATAAAACAAATTAAATTATTTCAAACAATGAATTTTGTTCCATAATAAAACACATGGTAATCTAATTATCAAGTTGTACCAATGTCCGAATCTCAATCGAAACGTCTACTATCAAATGTTTTACTTGGAATTTCCAGGAACTCTTCGTACAGGTTTTTCTTGATGACTTGCTGAAACCGAGCAAATGACACCAAGCTCTGAAGACAAAGGTTTCATTTTAAAACGTTTTTCACGTCTAAGACGTCAAAAGTGGTGTCTGATGTCGAGGATCATTTAGACATTTTGGACATCTTAGACATAAAAAGATTTCAAAATGGAACATTTGTTTTTCAGTGTTATCACTAGAAAAATGTGTCTCAGTTTGAAAGATTTTCTATAAGTATCTCGAATATGAATTGAAACACTTTTGATACCTCAGGTATGAAAAGATCTCAAAGTGGGATACTTTTGGTATCTGAGATATGAAGATATCCCAATGTGAGATACTTTTGGTATCTCAGATATGAAGATATCTCAACGTGAGACACTTTTGGTATCTTAGGTATGAAGATATCTCAATGTGAGATACTTTTGGTATCTCAGATGTGAAAAGATTTCAAAGTGAGACACTAATTTTTGTAGCACGCGTCGATCAGTTTCAGTGAGCCGCTGCTTCTCATCCTCGAACGCTCCGCTCAATTTTAGGCACGATGACAGTGGCGTTGGCAGGCTGTAGGTTCACGTGGCGATGATTGATGTGGGCCTTGAGGTTGCGTTCGTACTTTGAGCTGAACGAACAGTGCGGGCAGCTGAAAGACGGTGCTTTGCCGCACTCGTAGAGCAAATGGCGCTTCAAGATGTAAGCGTTCTTGTAGCTCTTCCCGCAGCGCGAGCAATTGTGTCGGCGGTCATGAGCCGAGGTACCAGCCAAAGATTGGTTGTTGTTGTTGTTGTGGCGCGTCGGGCAGAACAGTCGTGGTGGTCTCAGAGTAGTGATCACGTCGGCGAAACTACGCGTCGCGTTTCGCCGTGTCGCATCGCCGCTCCAACCGATGCCGGAGAAATATCCTGTAAGAGCAAATCAAAATTCGCCGATGATTAGCTTGGTATAGTTTCTTTTCTTCTACGGACCACAAAACGCGGGTTATGCCAAACACATTCATTTTGCAAGCCAGCAATCACAAAAAAGGGAAGGTTAATGAACGAGCACAACCCAGTTGGTGTGTTGAATCCCTAACAAAAATCCATATAGGATCCTGTATAGGATTTTGACACATGGACCTTTTTCTGATTTTACCTAGGAACCTATATCGGATAGCAACTTACCCTGAGACAAAATCTGCACAGCATTTTATGTAGGAATTTGACACAAGAACGTACATAAGATTTGGGATTTAACATAGGATTCCTATACCATCCAGGAACCTACTTGGGTTCCCATATGGGTGATGATTTGATTAAATCTTATTCAAAAGGACACCTGCATAGGTTCTTGGATGGTAGGGGTTTCGATGTAAAATTTCAAGTAGCTTTCTATGTAGGCGCTTGTGTTGAATTTCTATATACAATCCTATACACATCTTTTTGTCCAATCCATTCTAGAATTCCTACGCAGAATCCTAAACAGGTTTATATTTTCGACGCTGTGTTAATTTCCAATGCAGGATCATATGTATGTAGGAAAGCTAGTAAAGACCAATTGAAAAATTTTATCTAGGATCAAATTTGGATTTGATGTTTGTACCATGTTCATTGTTGGAACACTGATAAAAAGACTGTACTGTAGAAACAAGTGTTTCATTTTGAGAAGCTTTACTTTTTTGAAACACAAAAAGCGCCTTTGATTGAAACGAATTGAGACACTTTTTGTATTTTACGTTAATTATTTTTCAAAACAAAACACTCGCTTTTTCAATTTCTGAACAAAATCCTCAAAAATGTTAAAAAAAGACTGCTAAAATTAGTATTCAATAGCTTTCCGAATTATCAGGATTTGATATTTGTGTTTTGAAACGAGAATCTTAACGAATCCTATTGTCGATGAATAAACTCTTGTGACCTGAAAATTAAGAATGTGGTAAATTTTGTCCATTGATTGATTATTTAATCTTCTTTCGAATCAAATTTTATCTTCTTTTTTAATATCTTTCTTAGCAAATAATATTATGTAATATTCCTGAAATATAATTGAATTATAATAACGACAGAAAATTATCTATTATTATTTGCTGATAATGATTATCGAAAATAGATTTAAAATTTGACTTAACGAAAATGATGGCAAAAATTTGGCAAATTAAATTTAAATCTATGTCTATGAATCGCTATAATTATTAAGTCAGAGAATAACGAACGAAATGAAAACACATAATCAAGTCTATCAATTATATTTAACAAGACTGATTTCCTGAAATGTACCATCAAAACATCAGGGAAGGGGTAGATTTATTTCAAAAGTGAATTCTACATTGTTGTTTGTGCTTGGTCCAATCACTGTGTTCCTTCATCGGTAACTGCATCGCCACTGCCACCTAAAAAAAGTAATATTGAATTAGTACAAGAAAAAGTAACGCTTCTTAGATATACAAAATACAAACTATACCGTCTCGCTCGGCACAACAGCACCAAGTAGCCTCCAGCGTTGAAACAAGTGAGATGATAGGCGACAAAAGAAAATTGCAACATTGTGTATTTGCCTTTCTAGACTTTATTTTGCTCTATATTGAGTACAATGCTTTATACAAATCGACAAAAATGGAATAATACGAGCATTTTGGAATGTTAACAGAGTCAAAACAAAAATTAGAAAATAATAATAACGCGTACAAAATATAGTGTGCTTGTAAGAACAATCGAACAGGGCGTTGACGCGCGTGAGTCATTGGCAGTCAAATCAAGGAACTTAACGCTTTTGTGTCTTAAGGTAAAAAAAATTGCACAGGATCCTGTACAGAATTTCTCATAAGAACCTACGCGGGATTCTACTTAGGAATCCATACCATATAGAAACCTATTTGATTTCCCTCTTCAGGGATACTTAGATCAAATTACACCCACGTGGGAACTGTTATATTGATGGTTGAAAAGAATCCTCGTCTTCAGTTTCAGCAATGGGAATTCCCGTTGTCGAAATTGAAAATGGGAGTACTTCACTATCGATTTGCCAGCCGTGTTTCTAGATGGTACCTATGACATTTCCTGCGTTGGCACCTGTGTCAAATTTCCACACAGGATCCTGTGAGAATTATTTTATGAAACGTGTGTGTATGCATGTGTAAGTGTTGCGTGTAAATGCGAAAAAGGTAATACGCGCGTGGCGCGCCCTGTCGTTCGACGGGGGAATCATTATTGCCGACGATACGTTAACGCAAATGTTTTACGCTTTGGCGCCACCTTTGCGTACACGTCTTGTATATGCTATAAGTAAAAGATAATTAGGAGGGAAAGTAAGTGGCGCAGAATCCCGACAATCGGGCGCGTTTCTGCGAGCAATCAAAGTGACTTGGTGTTTCCGTCGCAAGAAGCAAAAGTAATCTAGAAAGATTATAGTTACGATTAGCGTATCAGTTAATAATTAACTGTTCCCTAAAGAATAATCATTATGATAAGAATTAATCGTAATAATATAAATGGAGACGAAAAAAAGGTCATAGTAGTAATCGTTCGTTGGCAAATACATGGCGAAAGGGTATTACGATTACAAGTATTTGCTTTCTCCCCGAGGCGCTGAGCGGAAGTGTGAATTAAATGCTCTGTACACTTGAGTAACAAAATGGAGTGGTTCGAGTTTGGGACCATCCGCGCCGAGTTTGACTTGAAACGGTGGACGGTACAGTTCACGCGATCGCACGGCGGCACGGATGGTCGCGGGCCTGAGCCGCCGAGTACTTGGGTCACGGTCAAGGTCAAACGTGGGATCGTCGCTGCAGGGGATATAACAACTGTAGGGTGTCATCCTAACAAAAAAATCCATATAGAAACCTACTTAGGAATTTGATACAGGAACCTACATAGGAAGTTACTTGGGTTCCTATATAGGAACCTGTACCATCTAGGAACCTAGCTGGGTCCCATAAGGAAACCATGATAGGTTTTCAGATGGTATGGGTTCTTACATAGGAATCCAAGTAAATTCCTTTGTAGGTTCCTGTGTCAAATTCCTGTATAGGTTCCAACATGGATTTTTTTGTTAGGACACTGCAAAATAATCATAACGAAATCGACGGATACGCTCCCCTGAAACGGCGAGGTCGCACTTGTCAACCTACCGACAACTTTTACCGTTGCATTATAGTTTAGTTGTATTGCCCCAATTTGAAAAGTTTACGTTATATCTTGCAGAGAAATTTGACTATGAGTTGAGTAAAAGTCTCTGAAAGGTTTTTTATTTTATTTTTTCATTTCTCTCTTATTTATGCTTTTGAAATTTTCAACTCTCATTAGTCAACGAAAATTAAACCTAATACAATGTCCTACATCCAAAAACGATGGGATATCTCATCGAACAATTTGATAAGAATAATTATGAATATAGTCAACTTTTAGAACACCATTGTTCAGTTCTAATTAAAATATATGTTGTTAAATTACATTGAAATAACTTTCGTTTACTAATAAACGTTGGAAATTTCATCTACATCTTAATTTCGGGTCCCTTATTTGAGACTTTATTTTAAGTAGTTTTTGAGAGACCTTTTTTACTGTGTAAGGATTCTTACGAAGAATTATTATCAAATTTCAATGACAAAAAATTTACTTTTATAAAGTAGGAGATTTCACTATAACTGTCATCTCTGATGAATGTTAAAATGATCTTAGTCCCAAGTAAAACCTTGAAAAAAATCAATCCAAGATATTTCACTTATCCGAGACCTCAAAAATCTTAGTCAAATTTCTGCTCAAGTTACTACATTGATGGCTGGGAAGAAGAATCCGCGTTGCCAAATGGACCATGAAAAATAACCCGGATTCTCCTTCCCAAACAACCAATATAAACCCTCCTCCTTGGGATGAACAGTGAACGAAATCAGTGAGCTGCAGTTAAAGAGAACTAGTAATAAATAAGTTGGATGGGGCGAGGAATGGTTCATGTACACTTTACAACGCGATCGGCGGTGGTGGCGGACCGACCGGCGCGATTTGTGCAAAAAGGGATCGCGCGATCGAAGGTGCCGTCGCGGGTCGGTCCGCGATGAAACGGATTGGGGCGATTGGATGACGGTCGGCAGTTTGCGTCTGTAAAATAAATAACGTGTCTAACAAGACTATCACGGGCGTTGGAGAAGTCGCGACAAGCGTCGATCGAGGCTGGGCCGGGCGGCTCGGGTCCGCTGAGGAACTATGTGGTTATCTTTGTGATCCTTCGGTTATTGGCGGAATACTTTCGGCTTGTACACTGGAGTGTTCCTGTCGCTCGGCTATCACACTGTCGCGTCGCCGCGGCGCCGCGGCCCCAGCCTCGAGCCGCTTGACGACGTAGTTTGCGTAATACCATAAGGGTCCGCCGGACTCGCCCAGCGCCTCTTTGTCTTTAGCCTAAAATCTAAATCGTACTTGAAGGCACTTAACACAAGGCTCTCTCGGTCCGAAACCTATTCGTTTGAACGACACTTGTTCGTTTGTTACTGTTGGTTTATTACTCGCTTGCTGCTTGTCGTCGTGGATACGTTTACGTTTCGTTCGGTTCTATGATTACGTTTTATTGTTTAGTGGATATCTTTAACTGCCTGTGGACGGGATCCACGCGGATTTTTCTTTTGCTCCTTTCAATTGTTTCTTCTGTCTCTAAAGTAGCTTACTACGTCCTAAGGTTGTATTCTCTTGTACGACAAAACGCGCAGCCCGGTTGCGTTGGTCGGCCTCTCTTTCTCTCGACGATTGCGCTGGTTAACAACTAATTGGTACCTTAGATACTTGAGATGCAATTACAAATTCATCCGCAAGCGACGATCGTAGGGGTAATTAAGATTAGAATACAGACGCGGGAAGGCGAGTGCAGGGCTCGGGACCGTTTGCTTATTTGTTATGGAATATCGTCGGGCCGTCGCGGTGCATTCGCCTTGCCGAGAAAATAAGTGCAAGTTTCACTTGCCGAACCAAGCGCCAATTACAATAACGTAGTCGCAAAGTTTTTGACATTGCCGGTCATTAAGGTGTCTTCTTTTCCTGCTTAAGACTTAAGATCTAGAATTGATGTATATAGGTTGTAATAACTCGTGGGAAAACAAGCAATCGCAATCCTCGACCGGGCCGCGGTCCCCGAACGTGCCAAGGTCACCATCGCATTGACACAACGGTGCACCTACTCTCGAATTCTTTCTCTCACACTCGGTCTCTCTCTTTCGCTCGCGCACTCGTTCTCTCTCTCTCTCTCTCTCTCTCTCTCTCTCTCTCTCTCTCTCTCTCTCTCTCTACACTTTTCATTTCCCCCTTTCCTTTAAACTCGGCGAATCTCTTGACCTACGTAGCCAGAAATTAAAAAAATAATTTGCATTACTTTATCTCATATAATATTCTATTATAAAGGTATAGTTATCTTATGTCGTAAAGCTTTCTCTGCTCGATCATTCGATCCTAACTTTATTCCACAATTCTTGACTTTGCCCCCGACACGTACTCTTGGAAACGTTCAACCCGACTGTCAAGTGAAATTTCAAATTTTACGCTTTTGAAATGTCCAACGTTTATTAGTAAACGAAAATTGAGTCTGATACAATTTCCCTACATCCAAAAACGGTGGGATATTTTATTGAATAATTTGACAAGAATAATTATCAATATAGTCAACTTTTAGGACACCATTGTTCAGTTCTAATTAAAATACATGTTGTTAAATTGCATTGAAATGATTTTCGTTTACTAATCAACGTTGGAAATTTCATCTACATCAAATTTTCAATTTCTTTTTTTTTTTGTTTTTTGTTTTTTTTTTTGTTTTTTGTTTTTCCTCGACTTGTCAGTCTACCTTATTTCTCACTTTTCGTGCCGGTCACGCCATAACGAGCTATATAATATCTTTGCATTGATCTCGGAACGTTGCGGTTAAATTTTGTTACTCGAGTCGACGTCGACGGTCGAATAAAGATTAACGTACCTTATAAAATATAAAGCGTCGCGTTTCCTAAACGTTTGATTTCTCATCTCTATATATAATGTATATAAATAACGTTCACGATTTCATTAAACATTCACAATCGTTGCCTCCGCCTGCGGCAATGACGCCACCTGTCCGGGTCGCGGCGCGCGAGACGCCGTCGCCGAGCGCCAAAACTCTAGAAAAACTATATAATAGAACAAAAACTAAAGATATCTCTCTCCAACAATTTTGTTATAGAATTTTGATATTCCTCTTCTCTCTCTATATATAAATATATACACATCTAAACAATTCAATAAAAATAAATTTCTCCCGTTTGGCGGCGGCCTCGCGCGCGCGTCGCGCCCGCACTTGTTGACTTGATATGTGGCTGTCGGAGCGGCGGCGGTGCATTTCCTCGGCGCCATTGCCCGCAAAAACACCCATCGCCTCGACGTAAAACTTCACGACATCAAGCTCCCGCCGATAAATCTCTTTTCTTAAACTGCATTTATAGCCGTATATCAAAGCGCAGTGAAATTAGCGTCTAAATATCACGAAGCGTTGGCGGGGGGCACCCGCCGGAAAAGAAGGCTCGGCCTAGAGACGAAACAGAAACAGCGAACAGGGCGATTCGTAGAAGTCGAAACGATAAAAGAAAAGTGATTGCAGCTTAACGATACCTTACGCACTTACGTGGTCCTAGAAAGAGGAAAAGCGAAAACGACCGTCGGCGCCTTGCACCGAGCAAAAGATTCGGTCGAATCAATCGAATTTTCGTTGAATCAATTGAATGGTAGGGTTGATGTTTCCAACCAAATATTTGGTTGATTTTGGATGGAATTACCAAATTACTGAACGACGTAGAGTCATAAATTTCTCTGTGCTGGTGGTTTGGTAATTTGAACCAAACGGTTTGGTTGAATCGACCGAAACTGTTTTCCCGGGGTGCTTTGGAACGAGGCCGCTGGATCGTTTGTCGACTTACAAAGACCTATAAAATCCAAAGCATCAACCAATTGCGAATAATTCTACCAATTTTTTTTTGTCCTTTTTTCCGCCTTTTCTTTTTTTTCTCCCCCTTAATTTCCGTGGCGATCGCAGTCGCACAATTTGGTTACAAACGATAAAATTCTCCCTACCTCGAATCCCGACACCAATAAAGAAACATAACGAAAGATGAGGGAACGTAATTTGAATTCCGCCTCGTAAACCTAGGGATTATAATAGCGTCTAATGATGAAAGCAAGCATAAAATGATAAACCATATACGCACTACCGAATAAGAAAATTTTTGCTCCGACTAGCTGCGGAAATGGGTTAGCGGGTGCTCTCGCAGCTCTCTAATTTTAAAATTCGCTTCCTCGCTTTCTTCTCTTCTCTTCCTCACTTGCGCTAGCCTGCTCGTCCTTCGCTACAGTTTACCTCGCCATCGAGTTATTGATTACCGTTATCATTATCACTTGGCGTTTTAGACCTTGGGATTCCGTTGTCGTAACGTCTCGAAGGCACGTGTGAATAAAGGATCGATGCTTGGGTTCGTTTGTCTTCGTCGTTTGTGTGCTGCGACAGGGCAGTCAGCGGTGACGCAGTCCTAAAGAAGCGTTGCTTTTGTCGCGCGCGAAGCTCGATTTTGCAATTCCGTACAGTCGACGACAATTGTACCTTTTGCGTTTTTCCAATCGAAACGTCGCAAAGACGTGGATTTGGAAGTAGAATGGGTCGCGCGATTCATCCTACGGTGCAAGAGTTACTTTCAGGCTTGGGATGAAAGAAACGGTCTTCATGGATAATGGTCCCTGTTGGAATTGTAAGAAGTCCAAAAGATGAGATTTGAATGTAATTTTGAAAAGACTGATATTTCAATTCAAACGGGCCGCCCTAATAAAAAAAATCCATGTAGGAACCTGTATAGGAATTCGACACAGCAATCTACATAGGAACTTACTTGGGTTCCTATATAGGAATCTGTACCATCTATGAACCTAGCTGGGTTCCATTTGATCAAATAATCACCCATAAGGGAACCATGATAGGTTCCCAGATGGTATGGGTTCTTATATAGGAATTCAAGTAAGTTCCTCTGTAGGTTCCTGTGTCAAATTCCTGTATAGGTTTCTAGATGTTTGTTAGGACGATGACTCGGAGTCTGTCGTGGAGTCTGAACTTGAAACAGGAAATTGGGAAAAGGTGTGACAACAGTTCACCGTAACAGTGTTCGAAGTCCAAGACTATCTTCTCGGAAACTGGACAGCACGGTGCAAAACAACGACAACGTTAACGATAAGGACAAGAGTTGATGAGGATGACGTAACTGAAAGGAAGATGGCCGAAATTGGCACGGCGAATCCGAAGAGCAAGGCTTGCCGGCAAGTTTCGTATCCGCGACAATGGAGAAAAGGCCAATCCCGAAAAAACCTGCGCCCGCGACCTTCGACCCGCAGTCCGGCCTCGAAGGCGCGTTGACAAATTGGAAAACGAAAGGAGTCCGTAGCCTAACTTATCATTGCTTATCTTAATTACTTTTAGCGTACACTAATAATCTCCGTGATACGACGGCGACCGGCCGGGAAGGCTTCAAGTGGTCCGGGCCTTGCGAGCCGGGGCCCGAGCAGGGCCCCGGCTCGGTCGTCGCCGTGCGTCAAGACCTCGTGAGGCACTATCGATTACAACTGCAGTACAAAGTCGCACGATCTTTAAGATACAGTAACTATGTCATAATAATCGCGGTAACTAAGGAGAAAACATCAAGAACATCGTCGACTCTTCAGTATAAGGATCCTTACTAACAACGCTTAATCCTAATTTGCGTAATAACTATTATATATTGTATCTATTCGTCCCTCACAATCAGAGTCTCCCTTGATCATCTGTCTCATATACGTTTTTCATCTACTATAGCTATCTCTTATTTCTTTCACCCGCTACGTCTCACCCCTGTCTCCCCTAACTCTCCTCAATCTCGCTTTCGCTCCCCACTTCAATTAATCAATTTCCCACCTCTCTCTCGTTTCGTTATTCAATTATTAATTTCAATTACTCCTTTCTTTCCTCGTTCGGTTAATCTTTTCTTTGTTTATCTTCCTTGTTTGTTCGTTTACTCTTGTGCAACTAGTCGTACGTTGCGTGGCTTACATTGCGTCTACGATTGTCCAGAGATTTTACGACTCACGAATGCGATGAATGGAAATTTTACGGATAATTTATCACAGTGTCGTCCTAGGTCAGTGAACATCCATTACCTCGGCTGGTTAGTATTTATACATCACCGAAAGATTCGCTTATCACATACGAGTTGCTACGTCCATTACTCTTACATTGTTTCTTTTTTCCTTTCATTTTTACACTTTACTTCTTTCAATTCAATAAACCATATTTACTTCTAAGAAAATCAATCGAGAAAACAAAAAACAAAAAGCTGCGCGACAATCGAACTTCAGACCTATCAATGACTACTCCTAGGGGGGGGGGGTCCTGTATAAATAGATTTATAAATAAATTTTTACATATATTTATATATACATATATATGTACGTGCGTATATATCCATCTCTTCCGTCGCATATATTACTTTATTTAGAAAAATATAATCCGCCTAAAACGTATACATTTTTTCTTTCATCCGTGCCTAAAGCGTATCAACAATTTTCGAAAGAGTTTAAAAAAATTTTTTTCTAAAACCAATGACAATAGTAAAATCGATAAAAAAAACAAACAAGCAAATCGTTCAGAATAATAAAGCTCGTCAATTTAGCTGAAATGTCGTTCTCGAGGGCAAAAGTCGAGAAGACGAAATAAAGCAAAGTAAAAACTCAACAACAATTTTTGTTTTCGGTGTAAAAAATAAATCTAAGTTATCACATCTAGATTCCAAATATAATTATCAAGGTCCCCGATTGGAAAGCCTGAAATGCATTCGATTGGCGCACGCGCGAGTGTCCTAGACACACCCTTCAATCTATACTTATTACCATAATAATAATCTTAAAAAATAGGCGAAAATAATAATAATAAAAAAAAAGGGTCGAAAAATAAATAAAAACATCAGAAGAAACTTCCCTGCCGAAGGTGCGAGGGCCTGTCAAAGGTCGTAAAATCTCTGGAAGCGGAACGTACCATCGGTGAATTGCGAAGAGACTGTTTGTCGGTGAGTTGAACGTAAATTTACACGCTAAGACCTAAAATCGCTTTTGCTAGGGCTTGAGACGATACATATACTTATTGATAAACTGTATGAGTATAGTTACGAATAGTTTAGCTTGTTTCATAAATATTGTCTACGGTATGGAAAGTCGGACGGCCGTTGCACGTGGTTCGCGTGGCATAGGAATATGGGACACGCGTGCCTGCTGAGCATTCGAGTAAATCGGTATTTGGTTATGCGGTTGTTCGGTCGTCAGTTCTACACTTTAGCCCTGTCGATTTGCTGGTGTTCCATACTATCATTGTATGCTTTTGATTCTTTGTATGCGTTTTATGCTGTAGTCGTAGGAAGAGTGGCGTAGGACAAAAAAATATATTTATATGTATACATATTACTATTAGGAACAATGGGAAATGAAGTCACAATACCATACTCGGCTCGATATTTCGGATCGTTTCGGCCAGTCGACCCAGCGTGTCTGTCGCGCGGGTGTAATATAAATATAATTGTGTATATAAAAATATAAATGCAAAGTCAATCATGGCAGTCGAAATTGTCCGACAATTGCATTACGAATACATTGCACGGATTCGATTTGCTTCGATTGATCCTGGGACTCCGAATGGCGCTTAAGGTTCAAGGCAAACGAAATGGCGGACTGTAACTACACAAGATGGCGGACGACGAAAAGGAATAGCATCGTGAACATGCAATGATATTATGAATTTTCAATGAACGTTTAAAAATTGTATGCTCAATAAACATGATCTTAAACGTATTCCGAGAGTCGAAGGATCAAAAGTCATAAATAAAAAACGGTAGAAAAAGAGGAGAAATGCATTGCTGTGATAAATAAATAATACGTTTGTAATATCAGAATCTCTTTGCGGGCGCTTAAAAGTATGTACTGTTCGTGTATACTATCCATTAAGATACTAGCTGCGTTGTCTTGCATGTGAAAGCGCGGATTGCACTGTCTTCGATAAGAATACTTTAAATGTATATAAATATAAAAAACCTACGGTTGTCTCTCTTGCTCGATAAAGGAAAGTATAAAATAATAGTAGTATACTAACGTATCAATAATATAATTATGGTTCGCGGTTGATTGTAAGACACTTTATGCGTATCAAAAGTGCGAGGCTATTGCAGTGTTTTGTTAAAAAAAAAAAAAAAAAAAGCTCAAATCTCGATTTGGCTGGAATTAAACTACGGATATCTTGTGCAAGGTGATATGTTGTTACACAGGTTATATGATTAGGGTATCTTTCTCTGAGTGGTATGATGAAAAAAAAAAGGTGAAACGAAAACGGGAAGAAGTAAAAAATTTTCGCTGGGTCGACCGAGTCGGAGGAATGAATGGTTGTCGTTAGTCAGTGCAAAATGCGCCAAAATGTCGAGTTAATAACAATAATAAAAAAAAGCTAACGAGTATTATCTAAAACGATAATAACGATGGAGTATTGGATGCAATGGAATGCCTGGTTAAAAAAGTTTGTGCCCCGCTAGCGGGATGTTGCGTTAAAATCAAAGTGCCGACATTTTGGTGCATTCTTGGAAATATTTGTAACGAGAGTTAATGTCCCCAGTGAGCCACACGTGAAACGGCATCGTCCAGTTAAAAATATGGAACCAGTGTGACCAGAATGGTTGCTATGGAAGAGCTCCGGTTTGCCGGGTGGTGGTCTTTGTCTGACTCGGGGCAACCCGGTCAACGCCGCTAATTTCACGGAAAGCGTTTCTTTCTGTCTTGCCTTTCTTTTTTTCCTCTCTTTCGTTCTCTTTTTTTGTTTGATTTTGCAATGGATCACGCGATCGCGAACAAGATGTTAAAATAATTTTAACGCATTCAAAATGACGACTTTTGTCCCTTTTCACCTACGTCCTAATAAATGACCTTTAACGAATAATTTATATATTAATTATATAAATTTGCTTACTATATAAAGTATCCATAAATTAAAATCATATAATGATTTCCTTTTATATCTCCAATATAATAATAATAATAATATTAATAATAATAACATATTTCTAGACCTTTATTTTTTTTTTGACTAAAGTATCAAAATAGAATTTCGATTTCCTTTATTATTTTTAAAGTTATCTAACGTAAAATTTAGCGATTTAGACCTAGACGCCAAAAACACCCATTATTTATTTATTTTTTTTTTTGAATTTTTTTCTACGTTTTTTTTTTTTTTCTTTATATGTTCCCAAACTTAATTTAACCTATATTTATATAATATAGTAATAAGCAATAAATGATTAATTTTCTCATATTCAATTTTTTCTCCAATCACCCTTTCAAAGCTATCTAATTGTCACATTACGTTCCTGACGGTATATCACAGTTACTTCCATCAGACATTTTCAATAAGAATTTCAAAAAGAAGAGAACCACGTGACTAATCGTCCCCAACAGAAGTCGTCATTGGCGGGATATTCAAGTCGCAACAAATAAAATATCACTAATTTTCCTTCCCAGCGGTTTAGTCTCTCCCGACGATCTAACGATGATCCATTTAATAAAGCCAAAATTGAAAAGTGATCAAACTGATTAACTTCGTCAACTCGAGCAATAACAACAATATATAATCAAACGAAAAAACGTAAAACGGCGTGTCCCGGAAAATCCGGCGGAGTGCCCCGAGTCAGAAAACGACTCATTCTCTCGTATCCGTATTCCGATACGCAGAAACGCAATCAAAAGTTCAAAAAAAAAAAATATACATCATGACATCGTCATTGCGACAATAAAATGTTCCTCTCAAGGGACAAAAAACAGAAAAGAATCAAAAATAAAAACAAGATTTCAAAAAGAAAAAAAAAAAGGTAAAAACGAGGACGACTCTCGAACATCCCCTCCTGTTGTTGCAACATCCTCCAGGAGCGACCTGGGCGCGAGCGCAACATACCCCGCGGCGATTCGGGCTCGACTTCGAAAGGCGCCTTCTGGCGGCAGACGCGTGGACCTGGTTTTTAAGACACCGCACATCCACGCAGAGCTACTACTCACGGTTCCGGCGTGTGGGTCTGGATGGGCGCGCGTTTGAATTTAGATAGGCGCGCGAAGCGATCGGATGGGTGTACGTTCGTCTGGCGGTCCGCTGGGTGAAGGCTCGCCCGGGTCCGGCTGCTGCTCCTGGCGCGCCCTAGACTAACTCCTGCTTGAAGATCTTCTCTTTGTGCATGCGCTCCATGTGCCGGGCGATGTGCATCTTCTGTTTGGCCCGGTAGACGCAATGCGGACATTGGAACTGCGGCTCCTTTCCGCACTCCCACTTCTGGTGGTTGCGCAGGCTGCTCTTGAGCTTGTAGACGCGGCCGCAGGCCGGGCAGTTGAAGCCCTCGGGGTTCGATGAGCCAGAGCCGAGGCCCTTGCCCAGGCCCGCGCCTGTTCGCCACATGATCGACGGCACGCTCCACCGCTGCCAAGCCGCTGCCCACTTAAGACCCGTGATGCTCAGATCCTCGGCTGGAAAACACAAGGTTTTCGTCTTTATTGTTATCAGTTCAACATATTACATTACAGGTGGGATGGGGTCGCTTTCAAATCTTTAGGAAAAACTGCCTGTCTGAAGACTTGCGGGTGCTACAGTTTGGTTCAGATCAACTTACTCAGCAGCTGATAATTGATTGAGCTTTTTCGGTAGATGAGACAACGAGAGAGTGTGTAATTAAATTTTGTAAGGAGTCACTAAAAAATGCTGGTAGTTGGGAAGAGGAATCCTGTTTTCAAACTGACAATGAAAAAAACCTGTTCCTTCATTGACAATAACCTCTATTCTGAAATTTATAATGAAAAACCTCCATTTACAAATTAACAATAAAGAAAGGTAATGGCTTTCTCGTTGCTAATTCGGGAATGGGAATTTTTCTTTGCGAATTTAGGAATAAGGTTTCTTCGTTGGGTGTTTAGAAGTGGGAATTTTTCATAGTCAATTCAAGAATGAAGGTTCTTTTTCCCAACTATTGAATCAGGAGACATATTGGATCTTCCTTCAAAAATGAGTAACAAACAATGGTTCAGTAACCAAAATAGTTTTTTGTATATGAAAAGGTGCGAGCAGATGTTGCAATCTAAAGGTATTACCTAATAAATCGGTGACTGGATTGGGTGAACATTCTTCGATATTTGATTTCTTCTGCGTGATCAATAACAATTCATATAAAAATGATTATTTTTATACAAGTATTGCTCAAAAATTGGTTTATATTCGATCAATTGACATTGAATTCAAATGTCAGTGGTGACTTATAAACTAATTGTTGTGCAAATTTGCAGAACAAATCAAAGTAGGTGAAAATACAATCAATCCAATTATAGGTTTATTCGGTAAAAAAAGTTACTATACTTTAATAGTATAGTACAATTCATCAGGAAATCCTCATTAATTCGAAACTCCTGCATCCTTATAAATCTTTGCGATCTGATGTGAATGTTGAAATGAAAAGTAAAATTGTGCACAATCAGTTAACAGCTGCTGGAAAACCAACGCTAGACAGGTAATTCGCTCGAAGTCTGACTTTGTTTAACAATATAACAATCAATCAAACTCGCACACTGTTTCACAAACAAAGTCATACCTCAATTAATTATATCTGCAAAAAAAGTCAAGATGTAATCGTTAATACCATTCCAAATATCGCATGGCGAAACGAATGTTCATAACTACGTATAGTATAAAAGCGTCGATGCAAGCGAACTGTACCACTTCTCTTACACTCTCACTCTCACTCTCCCAATTTCTTTACCACACTCTTTGCAATAAAACGTGAGCAGCAAATGCTATACCATTTGCTTCAGTAATCTGTCAGTTTGCCTAAAAATCTAACGCAGAAAGTTTCAATTTAAAAACTATTACAAGTGTGCGTGTTCTGAAATGTGCATATCCTTACTTCGTAGCCCCAAGCAGCTAGGTATAAGTATCATAAAGGAAAAGAGCGGCATTCGCGTGTGTCGAAAGGAACAGCCACTCGAGTTTAGCTGGCGTTCGTTTCCAAGCGTTTCCATTCGACCGTTCCTTTCGTTGCAGTAAGCGATGAAAAATAATCACTGTTTTCTATATACAAGTTTCGATACGTTAGTATTGGCATGCCTACTTCCCAAGAAGAAAATTTATAGTATAACAAGGGGAACGATCGTGGCGCCATCGCACGGCGACGGTGGCGCGCAGGTATGGGTAGTTCAGGGTGACTGTACACTTGACAGAGTGGAGTTTACGTGGATAAGGTGGAAATGTAAAAGAGTACAAGGTTGCGGCATATTGGAGTCCGTATTAGCAAGAGATAAAGTGAAATTAGACTGTAAATACAGGTGGCGCAACTTTGCGACTTTTCCTGAAAGAGGATAATTCAAATAATCCCTAATCTTTATTAACGCTAGATAATGCCTCGCAATTGACAATACGCAAAAGGCCAAATCTTCTCTGTCCGTTTATCTAAAGTTCATTAGATCGAACAATTAATCACAAAGAACAAGGGCACTTCGATTTCGAGTATTACAATATAATACTTAGAATCTAAACTTAAATTACGATCGTCTACATGCTAAGAAGCAAAATCAACATAGACACCATTGACGTTGTTTGTTACATTGATTCGTGCCTTAATTCTAATGTCAGAAAAATACTGTTCAAATAATTTTATTTGTACCGATCGTTGTATAAAAATAGAATTCACCGATCTCATTGTATTAACTTTGTCATTTCGTTGTAAATGATTCAAAAATACACTCGGAGTTTCAATAACCATTGTTAAATTTGCATTCTGAAAAAGTAGTGAGCAATATTTTCTCAATCCCAGAAACATGAGTACATCTGATGAATGCAGCGCTTAAAAACTATCAGTCAAGAATAATTATCAGTCGAAATTCCTTAATTCTAATTGACAATTAAAATACGCTCAGAACTTTGATCATCGAGATTCAACAATATCAATCATTCCGTACTTAATAATATCAATTTTCACACTTGTGTGCAAATACTTAATTTACACATGTTTAATGAAGTCAAGCGTGTGCAAAGT
>JABFOV010001375.1:0-25853 GCA_022817685.1 Aradophagus sp. ZL-2020
ATTCTAGAAGATTCAAAGATATATTTGGTATTTGATATATTTATATATATATAATTATATGTATATTGATATCAATATATTTTATAAAAGCATTATTATATACGTATTATATTAGTTTTTGTAATAGACTAATTCAACTCGAAGCATATGCCTAGGTATAGGTATTCTTTTGTCACACACACACCTTAGCAATTACTATTATGTATAATAATGATACTACATATTAATTTAGGCGATCTAGGATCCATTAGCTAGAAGTGAATATAATTTTTGCGAAGAGTAAACGCCTCCGTTCCTATTGTCATTGACATAATTATTATATATAGAAAGATAGCTTTGGAAATCGTTTATAATATCGTTAGTTTAGAAGATGTCTTAGATACTTCTACGTGGAAGAGAAAGATGATTTCAATTCGCTCATTTATTACTCACGCGTTCTTTTTCTCCGAACTTATCTAAATAACGAAAAATGCACTCGAAGAGAAGATCGCTAAATAACTACGCCGTATAACTGCGACATTGATTAAAGAACAGCGAGAAAAAAAAAGGCGAGGGATGAAAAAGGCAGAAAAAATACGAATATTTTCTTCCTCGAGTGTAATTTTACAGGTTACGAGAAGAAAAGTTACGCTTTTATTAGCAATATAACTGAAAATATCTCGAAGCGTCGAATCTTGAACTTTTATTGTTTGATAATAAAACTTTATTCGTTGCCATCACGATGCATAGGCAGAAAAAAAACGCAGAAAAGAAACATCTTCCACCGAGAATGCACAACGGTCATTGCGCAAAGAAGAAGACCTAATAATATTAAATCTATTACTTAACAAGCTACAATACATAGCTGCGTAAGATTATACTTTTCTTCGGGTATACGCTAAATACATTGTTATCTATAATGTATACCCATTATTCCATGTACTTACCTTTACTCGTCATAGTACTTAACACTTGTAAACTATAGCATCAAACCTCAATATTAATGCGTGAGACGTGTGTCCTAGAAAAAGTACGTATTTGGCCCAAGAGTCGCCACACAGTCAGTTTCGTAAGTAGAACAGACCTTAACATGAGATTCTTTCTATTGACTCTGCGCGAAGAATAAAGAATGGAACAAAATGGAACAAAATGGAACAAAAAATGTTACGCGGGAAAGTTGAACTAACATTAATCTGGCAAAGGTCTAGATAATACTTATCAATTTAGCAAAGGTACGACATCAGTATATTTTCTGACTTGAGTTTATTATTCAGACGTAAATCAAATACCAAAATAGGTTCACAAACTTTATGGCGGCAATGTTGTTTAACTCACTAAAAATTTAATTTCAATTTCGTCATTTCTTCTACAACACAGTTTCAATTCACCAATCTAATGATTATTGACATAAATATAATTACAATGACAGTTATTCATTGCTGTCATTTCCATTCCTTGTTCCTCGCGTGTATGCGCTTGTTCGGGCCGGATTTTGATTGATAGATGCCAGCTACGTAACGCCTGCTGTATGACGACGAGCCACTTCGTAAAAGTTGCTATTATCATAATCGTACCGCAGCACGCGTTACGCAGCCAAAAGATGACAAGTCGACAAGAACAACGGCAAAGAAATACAGACGGATAACGCACTTGATGATGGAGGTACCGCGAGAAAATGTCACCAAACTCGCTAGTCGATCGAGCTGAAGCAACTGCGATAGTTGTCAAATGCGGAGAATTTCGGGTGGATTTCATGCAACGACTAGGACGAAAACGATAAAGCGAACGTTGGACTGAACCGATTATAAAATAATCGAGTAACATTCGCAAGTTATTACGTGAGGAAAAATGCCGATATTGAAATTACGTAGAATCAATGTTGTTAAAATTAAATTTCAATTAAATAGGTGCAACAGCTTTAAGTCCGTGCTATTTTTTTGAGTGCGTAGTTTTTCTTACCACGGTATTTAACTTCAAAATAATAAATTTATTTAAGCGAATCTATTTAACAGAATTTAACGCGTAAGTCAACTTTTATTTCCACGCGAATTCGACATCAGCATTGCTTCCTACGTAAGATACACATACAATAATCGTATGAAAAGCACTTAGCCGACGAAACGAACTTGTAATTGTGCAAACGAAGAAATTGTTATTGTCGTTATCCCCTGTGTCGTTGAATAGCAGTGAAATAAAAGATGATAATTGAAAACTAAAGAAATGAGATATTGAATGACGGACATTTATTGACTTTATGCTTGACGTAATCAAAACCAGCCCGGTAGAGAATTAGGTACGAAACAACTAATACTATTAATATGTATCAGTGTTGGACATAGAATAAACGCTCTATACTTTATCATCAGCGTATATTGTGAGAGCAATATCGATATGATCTTCTAGAATAGTGAGCTAGTAGAGTAGTCATTGTATCGGTGTTATTTTTCAAGATATATCTCGTGTCGTCAATATTTACATATTATATTGTCGTAGTCACGGCAGCGCTTTTCCCGACTCGCGGTACTCGGCAGATCACGCGCGATAGATGCTCGGTTCGAGTCGAACAATGTAAGTCATTTGTTTGGACACCAAAAGAAGCGGGAAACTTGCTGACCTTTTAGTCAATATCTAATAAGCTATATAGTAAGCCTAGACACTCTATCTAACCGATAAACTAATATCTTGAAGGCTACATAATAACCATAGAGTATAGGAGAGAGTTTCTTTTGTCGTAGATTGGAATACCTCGAGCGCGAGAGTAGTTTTCTTAGAACGTATATTGAACAGTTTAGTCGGAGCGTTAGTGACAGCGATATAGTCCGAGACTTAGTTGTGTGATTTTTTGGAATTAGTGTCAAATTATGAAATTTCATGGATGCCTCTATTTATTATTTTCTATTTGTCTCTGCCTATCTTTGTCTACCTATCTATTTAACTAACTTTATCTGTCTCTCTTTTGTCTCTGTCTTCTCTGCCTTCTTCTACACTATAACTATCTTGCTCTCAATCTATTTATCTTCTTCTAACCTAGCTGCTTTTAATCCGACCTTACGTTCATTCCTTTGTTTCTTTTTTTTACAAATTTATTCTTCTTTATTGTTTGAACCTGTTCGCTAGTCACGTTTCACGGAATCCATTGGTCCGAAAAAATTTCTGCAACGCTCCCGAAGCTTGCCGTAATGTCCTCCCTTCATGTAAATAATACATACGTACACGTGTTTCGTCCGCCCTTGTTGCTTGATTGCAGAAATTTGGATCAGGACGAACAGGACAAACAAAACAATGCATATAAAAATAACACGAAATCGAAATTGAAAGGAAACTAAATTGTACCACTGAAACGTTTGAATATCGCGCGATTTATGGAACCTAAATAAGGGATGTAAATAAAATGTCCCCAAAACATGACCCTGTGCATAACAAATTTATTAATCGACTTTATTTCTCCTTGTAGATTTTATGTGGTCCCTGGGAGCATTACCAGATGGTAAGTGACAGTCAAGCTATTTCAATCACGATTATGCATAACCCTTTCCATTGCATGCCACAGTAACTTTTCAAATGTATGCACACATTTTGTCTTCTATAAGAATTATGGATCTGAAGGTTATATCATTAAAGTCTCTGATGTTGATTTATTAATACGCAAGGAAACTACATCGCAAACGTCGTACAATCGATAATAAAACAACGTAACAATCACAAAAATATTTTCTCATTTATTTATATACGCAAACGTATCACGTGTTGCATGGTCATCTGTTTTATTTCTACATTTTTGTATAGTAAGCAAAAGATTATTTACCGACTTTTTATATCTCTTGTTGAAACAAATATGTGAAACTCTTTAAACAACATTGTTAAGGTCTTGAACAGAATTATATCCGTTTATAATCAGTTACGTTCAAAAAAAAATTATTTACATAGATCTTTATACGTCATACATTTTATAATTGTTATGATTATTATTCATGAATTTCAAAATCTTTTTATCTTTCACATTTTATAAGAATAACGTTCTCATAAATGCTTAAGCCAGATCGAAGCAAAAGTGTAGCGGAATTTACGGAACATGTTCTTTACAAAATGCGCAGCAATGTATTTAAAAAAGAAGCAGCTGTAAAAAAATCTTTCTCGTTCAAACGTCCATCATATGTTATTACTCTAAAACCTTAATTTATTTATTTAGTTAAAAAAGCCTTTGAAATATTCAGCACCGAAACTATATTCCCTCGGAAACAAGAGTTTACGCGGTGAGCTACCGAAAACGAAAACGAAAACGCTGTCCCGCCATATCCCGCGCGAGCCACAAACATTAATGTAATGTTGATCTGATAACGGCCATGCAAATATTTATGTTAATTCATTTCGTGTTCGCAGGTTTCCCAGCGGCGGCATATGCGGCATACGCGGCAGGCCGCGGTTATTCTGGGTACCCTAGTTTCGGACTGCCCTACCCGACAGGTAACCACCTTAGCCTTAACCACCTTAATCACCATAATACGGCTCATATTGCGCCTTTAAACCTTAATTTAAACCACATACAGGCGCCGCCTACACCCCATCATAATCCGCCTACCCCGACTGCTCTTTTTTACCATCCCAATTTAGACCTCTACAATGCCATGCCTCTGTGAACTAACTTACTCATACTATGCACACACTCTAACCCATCGCTATTTACTAACTGCGCTAAAATCCGCAGTAGAAGACTCGAAGAGCAACAATAACAACGATAAAAATAAATCCATTCAGTCGACGAACGTTTTGAATTCGAAATGATAGACGAAACAAACAAAACAAAAACGAAAAAGGGGGGGAAGAACGAGTCGCATGAACAAGCTAGAAGGGAAAAACAACGACGATTAAACTTTTCGATTAATTTTGTTTCGTGCCCGTGATTGATAATTGACTCCGTATATTTATTGCCGCGTCGTAAAAATATTTGTCCGGCTTTTGCACGTAATTACAAAAGGTTATTAATAAATGAAAATCGATTTCAGTTTGTCAGTTAATATCTGCCCATTCTCAATGCCGAGGCACATTATATTACGTTCAAATAATTCATTACGTAGCCAATAGCTGCACTGGTCGTTCTATATCCGGAATTAAAGCTGCGATCCAAAGAGATTTCCCGTTTATTACGAGATATTTTGCCATCAATCGTTCAATAGAATTCAGCCTTGAAATTTTTCGGTATCACCGATTGTACAAATCACATCACAACATCAATTCTTTTCTCTTTGTACTGAACGTTTGAGCCACTTAAAGAGACGACTATATATATTTATGGTTATATGTAAATGGATATATACGATACAAAGGATAAATAATATTACAATAAACAAAAGAAACGGGATGTTCATATAAATATATATATATTCGAATATTTGAGTGTACGCAGTTGCGTACACGTATATACACACATATGTATATTACATACAATTAAATGCGAGCGGATACCCGAGCTTTCGTTTCGACAAAAGATATGACGTTGTACAAATCTATGGCGTGTAACGCACACGTGCAAATATAAATATACATACAGTCAAAAATTTGTAATGTAAGACGCGATTATTCTAAGAGCAATCATATTATTAAGAGGAGGAGGGCGTGTAGACTAATTTCTAAGTTCCGCTGCGAACAAGTTGGAAGTTATAAAGACACTTCGGTAAAGGCATTTCGGTGTCATGCTTTCGTTTGCTTGAACCGCGCAGGGCAATCGACGGAACGTTCGCTCGAAGGAGCCAGTTCGATCGTTGTAAATAATGAAAATTGGACTTGCATGCAAACAAAGTCACGTTTCCCTTTTTCCCTCGATTCTCGTTCCTCCGTTATTGTCCCGTTTCTTTCACTTTTCTCCCCGTCTCTTTCTATCGTTTACTCCCACCCCACGTTCGAACGGTCAATTATACGGCTCGGGGTTCGTATCGACGTCGATGCGTTTCATTAATCCTATTCACATTTTGAATCGAGAGACGAAAAAACCTAGTTCCATTGGATTCCGAATGAAAAGTCACGGATCGACGGTGCCGGTTCAGACGCAACCTTGAATTTCCGTCGCTAAACATTTTACCGCCGGCGCGAAACAATAAAGGAATAAATGCGGAAATCGGTCAACGAAGGATTGACTTTATTAACGACGAGTCGACAAAAACGCGGACAATCGCTTTTCCCCCGCAACCCCTGCTGCTCGAGCGTCTTGCAAGCACCTTCCCGACTTCCGCTAGTCGTTTGTTTGCTCGTTCACCCCACAAGCCCCGATTTGCTCCCGCCCGATCCTCCCAGCTCTCTTATCCATTAATATTATTTCACTTGCCACCGTTCGAGTGATGTGTTGCAGCATCGAACAAACAATCCGACGGAAATTAACACACTTTTGCGGAAATGACGGCAACGACCAACGAAATGTCTAACTGCAACGTCGTTTAATTGCCAGCATAGCATGACGAAAGATGTTTAACCAACGAGCGCCAGGCGAAGCTGCGACTTCGTGACCTTTACTTAACTGAGAAAAAATATTCTTCTTTATCAATGAAAATTCAATAATTTCTTAAACTGCTGTAAAAAAAGTGGAAGCAATTGTTGTTTAAAGTGTTCTTAAATACCACAAGTGAATATACCGAAAATTGTAAGAGAAACTGATAAATAATCTTCCTAGAAATAACTAAAGCCGTACAAATTTTTATCGAAACTAATGGTACATATTTGGACCATGTACCATGGTTCTATAAAGAACAATTAATGTTACTGGTAAAATACTTTTTCTCAGTACTAGCGACGGTTAATATAACCGACGGCGATAATATGGTTGTGCATGGATAAGATCTAGGACGGCTGTGACAAATGGCTCATAAATAATGTATAATGTTTTTCGGACATTGGCTCGTCCTACCGATGGTTCCATGATTCAACACGTCCCTTCCCTCGGCCCTATAACTCATCCCTAGTTGATCGGTTGAAAACAGCTGGTCTCTGGTTTTTTAACTCCACTTTCATCTTTGAATCCCACCCCTCTCGCATCTTCACCATTGATGATTGGTTGGATGGATTTTTCGCTTGATATCGTCAGTGGTTCACGAGGCATGGCCGTAGACGTTGAAATCAATGTAACTATGTTACTGTTGACTGACGGCACGATAATGTCCGCGTTAAACTTAGCCCCAATGTCCGAAAAACATTGAACGAGGCGAAATCGTCTCGCTCGGACGACAAGCTTTGATAAATACGCACTACTACAAAACGCGACTTCGGTCCTTGAGAGAAGTGGAACGAATTAGCGCGCGCTTTGCAGTTTCTTTCCCCTCTTTCTTTTTTTTTTTCTTTCTCGCCTTTGTAGCTACCCTGACTGCCGACTTATTAATTCAGTGCTTGACATTTTTACCGCGTGACTAGAAGACCTGAATGCAAGTGAAGTTTCAAATGTTGAATTTCAACAAATTTTAAATGAAATCAGTTTTGGTTTTAATAGAAATTGCAATCATATTTTTATAAACATCTGAGGAATTTAATTAAACCCAAATTATACAATATAACCAATGCAGTCTGCTTTATTTGCTAGTGATATACCACAAGTGTTTCGCAAAATAATTCATCACGAGTATCCATGTTGTAATATACTTTACACGAATTTCTAGATTATTTGATGTTTCCTTTTAAAGAAAAAACATCAAAATTTTGTAGAAAAAGTGCATTACTACTTACTTTCTAGACATTTGAGAAATCATAAAATATTTCTTTGCTGGAAAGTCGTGTTGTAAAGTGTATTTACAGTGTGGGCACTTGCGATGAAACATACCGTTATTATTAATGACAAGCATTACTTAGGTTAATAAATATTACCATCGTTACAACATATCAAAAACTTTGTTAGTATATATTCATGCCAACATATAGCTTTGCTTTACATTACTTTTCAACACGTACATGTAAATTAAATTATTTATCAAATTATATAAAAAATAACGTTCCATACGAAATATATAGCGATGATATTGAGTACATTATGAATAACTTCTGTAAAGATTGTTTTTACTAATTATGGTTATTATTACGCTTAATACAATCGTAACTAATAGTTGCATATACAAATAAATAGTTAACTTGATAAGCGAAATGGTACGTTTTACCATTACTACTTGTTATCTACATTTTAAACACTCTAATGATATGGTAATAATAACCATAACTATCATTGAGGGTACAATTTTTTTTCTTGATGAAAATATAACTAACTGCATTTTGTTGATCGTAATTCATTGAACATTTATTCAACATTCCTCACTTCACTTACATTTTAGTCTCACGTTCGTAAAACTTAGTATCCTTTTGAAAATCGAATACGAAATTTCTCGGTGTACCTGCTGCACCATAATTAATTCAAACTAGCCGCATAACTCCGAGTCTTGCGTACCAGAACAAAGAAATATCACAGGCTGTGGACGATCAATAAGTCGTCTTGCATTATTAAATGAAATCGCGAACAAACGTAACTGTTTGTCAATCAATCAACCAATCAATCAGTCAACCCATCAATAGCCGGCACCCTCGTCAACCGGACAATCTCGTTACCGTGCAGCAATAAAAAATGAGGCACATTACATTTCCGGCCCGACAACAGTTCGCCATAGTCGTAAACTCGGCAATCGTTGCGCGCATTTGAAGATCGATCGGCCACAAGCGATGTTTACAATGATACAAGTTTCGGCTATAGATCCCGGTGTATAACTAACGATCTACTTCTCTCAAGCCGTATTTACACAGCCGTCTATTTTGGAACGAAACGCGGAAGGTAACGAGGTCGCAGCTTTTCTGGAGTACTCCACGCTTGTATGTAGCACTTGTCAGTAGTCGAGCAATAGTGCGTAGTTTGGTAAAAAGCTTGATTACGATTGAATCTCCGCTGGGAAAAGTTGCACTCACCCACGGACTCGGCGGCGAGTACGCAAGCACGCCAGACAACCAAAGTATATACAATAACCAATAGATCAAACTTTAACGAATGGAACGGCGAATAAGATATTAGAGATTTGATGATGAACGAAGACAAGAAAAGAAAACGGTGGGACTCTTTCAGGTGTCTTGGGACTACCCACCCTCGCTTCCGTCGGCGACGCGTCGCTGCATGGCTATCCGGCCGAGTTCAGAATCATTCCCGAACAATGAGCCCCGAAAGTCACCGCAAGATCACGGCCTCATTCAAATCAATCGGACTCAACCTAGTGCGACGACGTGACGCATTAAACCGGACACAGCCCAGTGTAGATAAACAAACGAATAAACAAATATGAGCAAATGCACTTGTTTGTCAACAAACACCGACGTGCCAGTATGAAAAAGTTTTAATTTCCGGACTGCGCCGCGTACCGTTCGTCTGTGTTTATGTGTGAATGAATGCTCCCGTGAATACATCCGAAGCCGTGAATACGGTCGACCGAAAATGATAATACGCCGGACTCCGGCACGTTCGATACGAAAATTCGTCGACATCGACGAGAGACTTGTCGCGAGTGGGGATGCGTCGCCACAGTCAGTGGTATTCAATATTACGGATCGAGGTTCCGTTCGGGGCTATCATATTTTACCAGCGATTACGGTAACGTGTTGCCGTAGGTGCCGGCCAAGCTCCACAATAAATCGTGGATCACTGTTACCGAAGCTGCTGGAAGAGCCGACCTGCAATACGGGTCGATAGCAACACCCGCCACCCCCTCCACCCTTCCCCACTTTACCCGCGATCCCGCAAGAAAGCTCGCTCTCGATTCATTTATCCCTACCAATCGCGACGCGCGTTGTTTTCGACCCCCCGCCGCCGTGTAACCCAAATCTGCAACAACGCTACGTCTGCTTGATTCGTCAATTCCTGTAACACCCACTACACGCATTTACGTGACAAATCACTTCTTTCCATTTTCCACCTCTCGTTCTTTCGATCTCGATTGTTCGCTCATTTGTTTACTCACCCCTTACCCTTTTCCCTTGATCTTTGCTGTACGCCTCTTTGTTATATACTTTTTTAAATTTGTTATTTGGCCTCTCCGTGATATCTCCCAACCCTTCCATAAATCGTGTCTTTTCGTCCTAAGAAATTATCGAGTTTACATTTAAGTCGCAAGCTGTAAATTTTAGACTCGTGTTGATTGAAATTAATTGGAAATTTTTTGAGGAATGAATATAATTGGTCAAGCTTTTTTGACTTTATTAGTAAACGGTCTGATTCTTACTGAGCTGAAATTATATTTTTCTACTACGGGATTACCAACGTTGAAGATGACCTCAGTTACACGTAGTAATACTTTGAATGATAAAATGGGTGGTAAGCTGGAGCACAATAGGAAATTGTGCATTGTACCTATAGTGCAATGCAGCAGTGGACAACATTTTGTCACTCCACCTAATAAGATGTTATCAAGCCTCTTATCACTGAAAAAGTTATTATTTACTTTTTAAAGTGTAGTCAGAACTTGTTATTATTATTAGGTTAATGAGAACGTCTTTTTGCCGAAGAACATTAAAATAATACGTGGTAATTTTAGTTTTATCCGTTAGAATAGTATGGTTTATTATTTTGGATTTTTGTTACATTTTTTATAACGATATACGTAATCGCGACCTATAAGGCTTATCGGTTTGTATGGTCCATTGCATGCGAATCACAACTCGATGAACAAGTGGAGCTGAAGAGCATATAAAACTGATATAATCATTTGTTTATAAAGCTACATAATGAATTTTAAGGAAATGTTGTTCGCATATGTTGCTTCAACCGTACGACGGTTTAACGCTTGAATCAAAAAAATGAAAATATAGTAACACTACTTCACGTAACGCGCCTTTGTTTTGAAAACTGTATTTTAGCGAAGAAAATGTTGCACTGATACTTAGAGTTTCATTTCATATTCTACAAGAACCAAATATAGCATATTTAATCGTTTATCATGTTTATAATAATACCCGTGATATCTTCTCGCATTAACATACTCTTGACAGGAAGTTGCAACAATGTTCACAGACGCATGGCTGACAAACTCCGTCGTTCTTCGTCAAGCAAAGCGTCGTCTGCCTCTACCCCCATTCCATTAGATACAGTCAAATTAAACATTATTGTAAACCACGAACTGTTGCCATGAGTGATATTGAAAATCACACTAGATAACGTTCACGCTAAAATAACAAAAAACGAAAGCCCGCATAAACAACAAGGAGAACCATTTAACTGTTCAGCAACAATCTAAATTCTGATAAATAAAGGGAGATAGTTAGAGATAAAAAAATGTAACAAATGAAAAATGCTACAGAATCAGTTCGTGTTGACAACTAATGTCTATCTCGCTCTGTCTCCCTTTATATATACCTAAAATTCCTATTATAACATTCTAATCTATATTAATTATGCGTACACTATATTGTTAAATTACGAAAAACACACGTCCGAATCTAGGATGCCTAACATGGCAAGGCTCTGCTGTATGCCGTCAATTAAAAAAAAAGAAAGAAAATGAAAAATGATAAATTAATATCTTCTAAGATGCTACTATAAATGATCGGAGATAACGCTGAAGAAAAGAAAACCAATGTTCGCAATAATGAGATTTAGACAAACAAAAATTTGCTTCTTTCGATTCACATGCAGCAGCCCTGTCAAAACCACCACTTTGACTGTCTTCTCTTCCAGTAGATCACTTTAGCAACTAGTGTCTCAACCATTACCGAATGTAAGTCCCGCTGATTGGTGAAGTTAAACCATTACGATCAATAATCTAAATATATTGTACTAGATAAATCGTAGGTATTTCGAGATAGAGACTCGCGCGGAGTTGTCCAAAAAGTAATGCTCCGTTTATCGTATCGATGCGTTATGGGACCCCAAATTACTGCTTCGTCCTATTTCAACCCCATTACCTCCTTTGTTCCAAACTTCCGATCTTCCATTGACACGTATATTACCTTCCAGACACTTCGACCGTCTCTATCTTGTGCAGTTCATAAAATAAAAATTCTCGTAGATATTTAGCTTTGTATGTAGAGCGTTACATGTAATCGCTGAGCTATCGCACTTTATCGGGGAAACGAGAAAAATCCAAGACGACGAAGAGAAGAAGAAATAGTGATTTTAATAGCTATACAGGATATCTTGCTGACACTTGCTGGCGGATGTTGGTCCGGAGCCACGTTTCTTCAACCTTTCTTCACGTTCGGCACACTTACCTCTCTCTATATTCAATTTCACTCGATGAATAATTCATTCAATTAGTGCGACATGTGGATTCCCAACAGAACTGCGAGCCACGCCGCCAGCAACGTGTGCGTACCATGTTTCAAAACCTCAACGTTCAAAACCGAACATTCGCTTGGCAATAATAAAACTAAGACATTTTTCAAAGTTAGATAAATATAAGAGATACTGAAGTCCTCGTAGAAACACGTGTTCATATTAGATATACGCACACACACATATACCAACATAAACACTTTTGCGTACACTTCTTAACTTGATATAAAAGAAGAAAGCTAAAAAGTTATCTTACACTAACACTTATTCACAAATACACATTCACACGGTGAAAAGAAACACAACGAACCACCCAAAGCCATTGTGAAAACTGTGCTCGTTTTGTGTGATTCTTTTGCCAAAGACTTTCATTTTTCATTTCCTCAATTAAGCCCTCCTCAGTTCCCTATGCCCGAACAACATTGCTGTCCGAAATCTCGTACTCCTTGACATTGCTCCTCTAAAACCAAAGCACAAAAAGCACAACTGATAAATAAACGATCGTTCAGAAGCTCTGCGACGCGCATTGTACAATTAAATCAATCGTGGAGGCATGCGACATTTTGGCGACCCGGCGTGGCGGGAAGTAAGTTTTTCAAAGCACACATTTGTAGCGAACAACGGTCGCGACAATGACCACGGAATATTCGATAAGACGGAAATAAACTCAAGTTTGCGAAGCGGTCCGCTGAACAAAAATCAAAATAAAACGAGTGAAAAAAATGTGTTTAAACGGTAAAAGCGAAATATGTGCACGAGGAACATGAACATAAATGAGATGTATCAGGAGGTAGATTGAGAGCGAACGAGCTAGATAGATAGATGAAAATTGAATTAGACGATGAAGGAGCACAGAGAAGGACGACTCGCCGTCCGTCCCAAACCCTCGCGATTCTCGAGGGACGCCTGGTATAATGAGATACTATGGGTGAAGATTAACCGTATTTTTACTTGTTTACACGAGCATTATATTACCGATTGTTTGCGCAAGTGAAAGACGAGCATAAGAACGAACAAAGAATCCATCTGTCCCGAGCTTATATTTGTTATTATACGATGCTTATCGATATTATATTTTTATGCGGACGCGTGGCTCAATCGGCATCGGTTGCGGAGCCGTTGACGCGCCACTGAACCGGTGGTGTGCTCGATGATAGCGGGAAATCGAACCGATCGAGCTACGACCGAATTGTTGCTATACGTAAGATTGTTGTTATATCGCTGTGATCGCGTGTGGATTGATGAACTGCCAGACTCGTAAACGAAGCCGATCGGCTCGGATCGCGTTCACGATCTTTCCAACGAACGATTCACCACTTTGTAAATAAATCGGTTGAAAATAGCAGACCGAGCTCGGGGACTCGGATTCGAGCCGAACGGCGGTACTAAGGCCGGACGGATTATAATAAGAAAATGAAGAAGACGACAAAACGGCGAAGCGAATATCTACGGAATAATTTTTTTAACCTCGAATTCGTCGCCAATTCATTGTAAAAGATCTTGCTCTGCGACGGGGATACGCGAGGGCGTATCTTTCCGACACAATGTAATGAGACTTCGCTGAAGCTCTATACCATAACGATTTTAAGGATTATAAATAACTGAATGTCTGTAATAAATAAAAGTTATCACGCAACCAATGACAATCGTGACACAACGGATTAACTTCTTTGGCATGTACGTCCTGGAGCAAGGTGTTTGCGCGCCTTATTTCATCTTGCCTCTCGTCACTGACCCCTTTTTCCTCTTCTCCAGGACGACCCGTAAATTTCTCTTATACTCGGGATCGTTACTATGAGCTAGGTATCAACTAAATCCGCCGGTACGACTAAGAATAAAAATGAGAAAAAAGCCATTCCCTTGCGTGACACATTGTTCCTCCAATATCTGTCGCCCATCTTTCCAGTCGCCGACCCGTCACCGAAACCGCATCCCGCGAGATTTCATTAAGGATGATTTAAGCGAATCCTCGCTCGCGGATCCACGCGGAATCAACAGTTTGCCACCCGGCACGTAAATTGCGCGCAAATTATACACGCTTGGAGCAGAAAAAGGAAGTGCAATGTCGCCGCCAAGTGTATCATATTTTGATTAGACAGAAACGTTATCGCGCGATTCGGATTCTAAGCGTATTTAGAAGCGGCGCATCGATGGCACTGCGCCAGAGAAATTGCCATTATCCTCGCGGTTTCGTTGACACGTGGTTACGTTTTTCATTCTTTCTTCTGTTTTAATTAAATCGCGTCCTGTTTTTACCTTTACTCTACACCGTTTTACGTTCAATCCATCATTCGAAACCAAACTTAAATACATAACAACCTCGACCCAAGTAGAAAGTAAATAATACTTGTTTCGAAATCGAAATTGCCAAACTATTTAATAATTTTAAAAATATTTTAATAATAAAATTATCGATCTACGGACGAACAGCAAATATTCAATGTTCTTTTGACAACAAACGTATCACTATTACACTGTATCATCATACATTGATCTATTTCACTGGTAGAGAAATTATCACTCGTAAGTAATTAGATCTTGTTCCAAGTGAACAAAGGTGATCTAAGGTCAATTTTTGCAGTAAACTCATCAAAGCAGTTAATCTTTGGATTAACGTCTACTCGGGTTTCATCAATAAACTTATTAAATAGTTACTCAAAATATCCTGATAACTATACGCAGACCGATACCATACAATGAGCTTTTTACAAAAAAGCGAGCAGACCCGCAGTAGCTTAAGACATTGTTACCAAATCGCAGCCATTTTATGGTATCCCGTCGGCATTAAGACTATAAAACTTTATATGAAGGGTGATATCTGTTGTTGGATAGGAGCGGTCGTGTACCGCGCAGTGGGGCCTAGAGTCGGCCGAGTGTCCGTGAACCCTAACGGGGGTTGCACCGGTAAGCTTCAATCCCAAACTTGTAACATTGTTCCAACAAGTTCACGTGTATTCGTTCGTGTTGACGATAACCGTAATCCGTAGAACGTAGTGTGTATCCAGTCTTTGATTTCGCTCTTTCATTTCTAGCTTTCTCATCCAACGCTAAACACCACGACTTATGAACCCACGAATTCGTCATGTCTCTCATCACTTGTTTCGTTCTTTGTTCGCGCCCAATCTGTGGACGCAATCAATTTGTCATATTCATTTGCGCTTAATCAAACGGATTTAACGTTCGACCAACTAGCGGACTGAAAAGAACGCAGACACGATGACATTATCACCACCATAAGCCCCCCCACCACCCGCTCCACCTCACCACGCCACTCATCCGCCTTTCTCGTTCAGCACAAGCCAAACAAGACTGGATACGGTATACTTTTTCAGTTGTTTTTTACTCATTAGTGGTCTAAATAGGAAACGCATAGTTCAAGCATTTTAAAGATAGTGTTGTCTGACTCTATTGAATTGATCACCACACAGTTGTCACACCACATCAACATTGTTCAAGTTTTTTGGAATGCATAGGAGATCCAATATCGTCGAATGTTAGTTATTTACCGTTCGTTGCATCCTTTGCTCGTTTTTCTTTCTCACCCTTGCCTCTGACCCCCTTGTTTTCCCTTTTCTTCTCGCAGACGCAAGTCATTCCGAGTTCATTAACGACGCGTCGCGAGCGAATCTAAGTTGACCCAGCCAAACGAAAACGCCCTTTGTTGGCCAGTTGCGCGGTTTCGAGTCGTCGGCCGTTTTTCTCCCCAGAGTTTGCACGTGCGTGCACCCGGTCCTTTGTTATTGTTTATTGATCATTTACCGAGCCTTAAACGCAATAATAAAGGTTAATTAAATGATTCGCCGATACACATCATAATTAGAATGAAATATCTATGTGAGTCGAATTTAAAGTTGGCAACGCGTAAAGAAGTCGGTCGGTGAGGAGTTAATTACTGGAGAATAATTAGTCTTTTAAACTGCGAAAACCCGATTCAAGATCGAGCGGTGAATATCGAGGAAGCAATCTGGGGGCACGCGCCGTTATCTGCCTGCCATTTTAACCTCAAAGTTTAAATTACTTCTTCAATCTGCTTCATCTCGCCGTTCCGTCCGCTTTCTTTCGCCGCTCGTCCGTCTTTCTTTACGTTCCTCATTTTCTGTCAACTTTTTCTTGCCTTTCTCAGCGATAAAATGTTTCCGTTTCGTTTTTCCCTCGGCCAGTAACATTCGACAATCAGACGCGAAATCGAATTATCGGAGCCCCTGTATACTGATTTGACGATGGCGAGGCCGTAGAAACTCATCCGTCCGTGGATAATAATCTTCGAGGGATTTTGTCGTAAACTTTATAACGAAATAACGTGTAGACAATTGACGATCATTTTGTATTCAAATTTTTTCGTATTATGTTACATCAAATAGTGATTAAAGCTTACATGGTTGGTTGCTTTGAATATGTTAAAAATAAATTCTAGGTCGCTAATAAGACTAAAGACTTAATTTTTTCTCTCTCTCTCTTTCAGAGGTTTGAAGCGGTTTCCAATAATTTTTACTGATTTTTTTTATTAATTTCAAATTCATTTTTAACACCGAACAGAGAAAATAGATTCGAGTCATTTGTAAAATGACGTACTTTAAACTTGATAATAAAATTCTATTTCTTGAAAGTCGAGGAACTTGGAATTTACAGTCCTATCGATTACTACTCGTAAGTTCATCTAATAAAAACTTTGTATATAGCTCTGAATTAAAATTAAAATCACATTTCTAATTGTTTGCTTTATAGTTTCCCCATTATTGTTACCTATTTATATGCCCCTAATTTTGCCCGTAAAAATGTTGAAGAAATTTTGTTGTAGAAAAATGTTAGAATAATATATGTGGTATAAAGTTTCATGTGTGACATCTTCTATTTGGAATTACATGTGTAGAAAGATATGAATCAAAATGAATCGTCCACTATATTTCATATTGCAGTCAATAACAAGCACATATTAGATTTTGAATTACAGAAGTCGCGTGCTTTGTAAAAATAGAGCAATCAATATTGAGGATTCATTGATTCAAATTTATTTTATTGCATTTCAATCCATGAAAATAAATTTCTGTGAATAGTACTTGGTCTTAAAATGTTGAATCCGAAACTTGTTCTAGATCGAAATTAGTATCCGAGTATTAATTTGACGCGGTATTTCATTAATCTACTCATTCTAATCCCGTACCGTACTGATGTTAGGCGATTTCCTAGCTCATAGTACTAGAACTTTCACAACCCCAACTAATTGTCGATAACTTGAATTACGATACGCTAGTTTTCACTAAGAGTTCCGGCTTATCCCGAAGTTAAAACAGATTTGCCGCAGCATTTCAAATAATAATTCGTTTCACCGTCGTCGCAACTACTTGAAAGTACACAATCGGCTGAACTGTTTTAGTGAAAGCTCGCCACAAACGAGGATAAAAAATATCTTGCTCTTTTCTTTTATTATTCTTGATGATATTACCATTTTCAAATTCATTTTTAATTTCTTATGAGAACAATAATTTTATTTTGAAGACTAAATTGATGCCATTGATTTTGATTTGTTTGTTCCGTCACACCGAAATTTTCTTTTTTGATTTCCTTACGTAAATTCGAAACGATTATGGGTCGCTCTGTAAGTAGTTAAGAGAAAAATAGTCTTGTCTCGCATATCGTATACGAGGAAGAGAAACCCGACTGGAACTTTCGCTGAGACTGATGACGAAGAAAATGCTACAAAGATGCAGTCTCACCTAGGGGCGAGTAATCTACCATCTACCTAACCTACTGTCTTTTAGAAATTCGTCATCGTGTAAAACAGTGTTTTCTTTTCTCTTATCCATAGAATTTTAACATAGCTCCACTTCTTATCCGCAGTAGGATCCATTATAAAGTTACCGATTGTTTTGTTCTATGCCAATTGTTCACACGAGCGCTTAGTTGACGTAGGATGTTCAATGGCACGAAAGGAATTTCACTAGAAGATAATTACGTACTTAAAACACTAGAAGTTCGAGGATTTTACGGAATTTGCATACCTGCATGACCTAAAGTTGAGAGCATTTTATCTGCACTTTCGACACCAATTTTGTACATCGCCGTTATTTCATCGTTCAGATAAAATCATCCTGATTTCAGGTCGTTGCGTAAAATCCATCAAGCATACTTTCATTTAGCTGTTTAAACAGAACCATGTACTATATTGAATATACACTACTATCATTACTATGAAATTTATATGCAACAAGTTCTGCATGACGTTTTAGAGGATATACGAGTTTAGAGATTAATGTAATAAAGTTCAATTACAAATTTAATTATTTTGAATAATTCCAATTCTTCTGTATACCATTCAGAAGTTTATTTAGCACAGCTGTAATCCGCAGCTTATTTACATATACTATAGACGATTCATTTAAATATTTACGCAATCAACTCAACGTATATTGAAACCTAACGCAAATTAGTTAACGACTTCGTCGTTGATTTTTAAAGTTGAAATCCAGTTGACCCGGGTCAATATTCTCTCTCTTTCTAGTGACTTTTCTTGCCGGTCTTTTTTATTTCACGTAACTCCGCGATTCAAAATACCAACGACACGTCAAGATTTATTAAGCAAATGTTCGAGCGACGTGGATCCTTCTGCGGCAAGAACAGTGGGTAGTCAGTTTAGAACATTCAAATTCTGTAAAACTGGTTAGACTCAGTTTGTGACGTAGTAAAATATACATTGTGTCCGACTAACCTGTCTGTAAACTTAATTTTCGAAGTATCTTAACAATAGCTAGTGATTAGGTTAGAGACAATATAAAATATGACGAAATAGAAGAGAAACAACAGATTATACCAGAATACAAACAGTCGTCGTTTTGGCACACAGTTAAAGATGTTGTTGAAGACGGCTTATAATTTGTCATTGCGCCGCTTATGATTTCTCCCATTTGTGGTCTTTTCTTTAGGTTATGTAGTACTGATAAAAGCGTTATAGATATGGTGTGTGATAACAATAGTGGCGTCAACAATTTGACATCAGTTCATAGTCACTAGATACTAGATAACAGTAGTTTAGTCACGTAGGTAGTACGAGAGTGAACAAATTTACTTTTTTTTCCTTTTTTTTCGAGTGTCTCGTGGGTACTTGCCAATCGTTAACATGTGTTTAATCATTGACTTATATTTATCCAGACATTTGAAATCCAACAAGTAAACTTTGACGATATTTAGTCGTGAACTATACACGTGTGTATATATATATTTGTATATATGTGTTGAATTAATTGCAGCTCTGACTTTTCTATTACATATGATTAGAATTAATTTGGACTTAGTACAGCGATTAGAATAGAACGCAAATCAACTTGTCGCCAAGAAATTTTAAAGCGTAGAATAGACGTTTTATACTGATTATCCTTTTACGGAAAACATATTCTTCGTGAATCTTGTTTCACAGTGATATGTTTTTTGTCTGTAACGACGATTTGCATCGTCGGAATTCGTGTGCCATCGTGCGTGAAAACACGAGCACACATCGCAGTAGTTATAGGGTAAAAACAGTAGTGACTGATCCTGATGTTTGTCCACTATGAATAACAATTATATTATGAGGATATTAAAATCAGCTGCAGTTGATATAACTGATGACTTGAAAAAAAAAAAAAACAAACAATAATAAAAACGGAGCTTTTACTATTGGTTCCAATTACGAACTCCGATTAGAAAAGTAAAACACTTAAATTTGGTCAATGTCTACGCGTTCGTCCAATGTGTTGCTCCTCGATACGAATCTTGCAGCAATTTGACCAAGCCTCAGTAACGACAAATGCGCCACATATTCGCTGCGCAGAAGCGCATTGTACGTTTGACCGTGGATAAAGCTTTCAGGGACTTGATTGAATTAGATATTCGCACAGGTGCGCCAAGAATGTTTGGCTTACCGCAACAAACGCTCGGTGCTACGGTCGAACGACTCGAATTAATCCATAACAATTCTCTAATTGAATAACGAGCCGCCTCAAGGAGCTCGGATTTTCGCCCCCGAAATCCCCGCGAGCCCTGTTTTATCGAATTTTCATTAAGCCGGCGAAACGAATTCGAGCGAAGACATCGCGCGCTAACGAAGGATTTAACTATCTTTCCCTTGTAATAAACGAGTGTCACTGATAAATGGCAATTGGTGGGTAAGAGAAATACTATTAAAAATGATTTGGCATTATTAGGATGACCTTACAAGTATTGCCTTCAATTTTTTGCAAAAAAGAAACAATTACGCTTGAAAGTAAAGTATTAAAAAATGTTCGATGGCTCTGTTTTGGCTCATATTTTTGTAATAACGAAACCAATTTTGCGAACAATGTGGTCATGCGTTCAAAAAACAAATAAATCAAATTTCACCACATCGTCCACTGACGACGATAAAAGCCGTCTTGCATAAATGCGTTTCGATACCATACGGTAATTTTTAGACTTTTTTTCTCAATATAAAAATCGAGAATAAAGAATTTGTTTTACGTCAAACCAAACAAAGCGCCGTTTTATATTCCGCCAGCAATTTCACGACAGCACTTTGCTCGGGCGACTTTCGTCTGACAGCGTTGTAACGTTCGACGACGGATTGGCAGAGGAGCTCACGCGGGTGGCCATTTTCATGCGAATCGAAACTCGGGACTGTATTCTTATCGGGGATAAGACGTCGTTTTGTTTACTTTAGTGCGCCATCGGCCGCGCCCGCGAACCTTATTTCCGACGTGCGATCCAATCGAATCGTCCATCGGATTTTCAATTTCCGACACTGACGTGATTTTTGTTTCGGACTGCGACGATAATGTTTCGGCGTACATTTTTCGCAGATAACAATGCCAATGCACTATCAATACCACGAGCTCATTATTCTTCGCTATCGTGGCACTCGTAAAATCGTCAAAAACATCAAACGCCTGCGTGCAATTCACTCATTTTTTTCATTTATCTTTTTTCCCGATGGCCTCCAATGTCAATTAAGTAACCCCATTTTGGACTGCCATAGTTACACGTTGCTTTTTGTTTTGTTGCATTCGTTTCAGTGAATTTAACAAGTTATAAACTTTTAAGAAATAATACGGAGTTTTACATTTAAATACAGAATTTTAAAATAAGTAAATTATTTCGTAAAATATAATTAGTTTCGTAATTTGCAAAATGCTGATCTCAAAATGTGATACTCTTTTCTGCAGAGATGGCGCACACCTTTTTGATGAATTAAAATTTGTTGTCCTAATGTCTTGCCCGTTTATCTGTTCCTATATTCCACAGTATGCATTAGATTAAACGGAAACCTTGGTAATGTCTCAGTAATTCCTAATACGATGCACTTACATAAAAATTATTATTATGTCTCCTACAAAATATATTAACTCTAACCCGAGAACTAATTTGAATATTTTTAATATATTGATTTTAATTAGCGAACTATCAACAATGCAAAGACATTTGCCAAGATTATAATTCTAAAAATGTATTTCTCTTAATACAAAGATCAATATCTTTTATCATGACTTTGGTTTGCTAAATGAAAGAAAAAAAAACAGAATAAATGAAAACTTTCCAAGAAATAGTCTTTTCAAAGCGAGGTCAAATTGAGGAATCGATTTCACCGAAAAAAAGGTCTTCATAATTCCGTATTATGAATTCCACGGCCGGCAAATATTTGCACAAAAAACACTTCCTCAATTTCAACGGCGCGTTGTCACTCCTTCACTTCGTGGAATTGAAATTAACGAATCAATCAGGAGTGTCGTTAAAAAGTTATTTAATTAATCAAGCAAAATAATGTCAAATTTGCGTGCACCAACGTTGTTTACTTTTCATAACGCTATGAAAATTGCATTGTTCACCAACGATATCACCCGCCATTTATTTGAAACACAGCCGAGCAATAATGCAGTCCTAGTGATCATGTTTATCAATTTTGCTTTATCGCAGCCGGACAGGGTGCGCTCCTCGTCTGCGCGGAAATTTCGCGCTGGCCAGCGGCATCGCTACATTAAATGCCATGTTGGCCCCATACAAATCACGTCAATGTGCAATTTATGGCCCGGCGTTATCGCGTTATCGCCGCGGCCGTGCACTTTGCACGAAATTCGAGAATTCTTCGCCGTCAAAACCGCAAATCATACTTTATAAATATTAATTTTTAATCGCAACTTCGACGCGCTGCGTTGTTATGCAAATCGCCTGGCCAACTTCACCTGCCGCGTTTATTAACTCGATCTATCACCTTTTTTCTTTCCCCCAGTTCCTTCCACTACTTTTTCCTTCGTTCCTTTCCAATGCCTTTCTCCCCTTTTTTAAGTTCAAGTAAAAGCTGTTAATTATTATGATCCGTCGATTATGATTTCGTTCCCGTTTCGTCGATCGAATGATCGACGCGCCGATTATATCCCCGTCATGCACGCATCATTTTTCAACTACGACGTAATTGCTGTTTTAAGTAAATTCGATGTTTGTTAGTATTTTCCGCTTTTTGATTCGCATTTAGATACTTTTTCATTTCATTTTCATACAGACGAGTGTTATCAATCTTTCAGCCCTCATTTATAATTTTAAAATTATTATATTCCATCTTTTTGAAAGTTGTTTAAATTTTCGGTTTTTCTTTTGTACAAAATATGAACCAGTGATGTTCAACTTAAAAAAGCACATTCCTCTAATAGCAGAAAATAGTTATCTATATAACAAATTAAAACTCGTTAATTCTATCTTAATAATTATGTTTAATTATTAGCGATTCAAATTGTTCCAGTTTTAAAGTCATTATAAAAAAAAAGTTGCTACTTTCTTGTAAATTTGCTTTTTCTTCCATTCTCGCGTGAAACTATCGTAAAAATGTGTAGAAAGGCGGAAATCTCCGTAAAACAAAGGAAAATATCGAATTTACCCTTAATTGCACTTCGAGTTGAGACTGAATTGACAACGTAACGACGAAAGCGACATGCATTTCGCGTAATTGAACCAAACACAGTCATTTGGCAAATTAGCTAAGCGAAGAACTGAATGAAAGAAGCCAGTGTTTTGTGGGGCCGCGACGAGCCCACCTAGCTGAAATTTATTAACGCTTACGATAATGAACCTAAATTAACGGCACTTTTACAAAAAATAATAAAAAAAATAAAAAAAGGAAAAAAAAAAAACTTTGGTTGTGGGAAGCACCATTTCCACTCTCTTTTACCGTCTCGCCGTTAACCCCACTTACTTTTATTTTATGTTCGAAAACTCAACGTTGACTTTACCACAGCTAATATTTGAAATTAATTGAAACCAATCTTCAAAAGTTATCCAAATTAGTAATCCTTACATACGCGTAACCTATTCAAAAGGAAAGAAAACGTAACATAAAAAGCAATCTTAGTAAATTATGTTAATTAAACTTTGTATTGACATAATTTATAAAGTGATGTGATGTCAATTTAATGTAATACAATATAAAATCCAGTGTGATGTTTACTGCGTAAATAATGTGCGAGTATCAAAACGCAGTGTGCGAAAAAAAAAAACTTATTTCAGAACAAACGTTCAAACGGAGAAAACGTGATGTCATATCAATATAAATAACCATACATTCGAAAAACGACATCACACGTTAATATTAAATTCCACCATTATCAAACTATACTTTTTACATTGCTAATAAACGCATAAACATTGACAAATCATTTACCAGCATTGAATTGCCAGCAAGCTTATTTCACGTCTCGTGAATCGTTCTCCTGATTAATTAACGAGCCTGGCATTGATTTAACATCCCGTGCCTTTTCTGGACGAAACGATGTTGACATTGTTTTGCTCGGTGATTTGTTGAGCCTGCAAGCTTAAGTTGCGACTTTTGTTTTGTTTGTTTACGTTCTTAGTTTTGCTCCGTGTTAATGTTAAGGGTGCCAACGGTGTTTTACCATGGGACCGGAAGCGTATTCAGCTTCCCCGGACCGTGTTGCGGAAGAAATCTATGGAAAGCCGTCATTCTCGGCGGTGTCAAATTTTAATACACTTTGCTCGCGCTCACCTTTATTACCCATGCCCCGAGTCGTGTCATTCATTCATTTCCATCTGTCAGAATTCAATGTCCAGTATATGTTTCTCTCGTCCAACAAAACGCGCCGCAAATAACGGCCGCTGACATTTGCCGGCTCGTAATGAAAATTGCCCGAGCTGTAATTTTACGCCGCGCGTGCAAACTTGCTTCTTTCTTCGCGGTAATATTGCAAAGTTCATTTTTCACCGGTTTTTATTGCCCCGTTTTCGCTCGCAACTTTATGAGCCAAGGTTTGACGTTTCCGTTCGAATCCAAGCAATCAACTACTCTCGCAGGCGAAACGACTGACGAGCGAGAAAGCAACACATTGGACGAGCAACTCATCATTTTTTTTCTCTCTCACTCAACCTTCTACAAATTTGTCCGCGTATAGTATCGCTTTTAATAAAGTAATATGGAAAAATCAACGATAAAGTTTATATATACAGATATAAATATATATACACTTGCAACACTATGTGACCTTGTGTTCCATGCAATTGTGAACAAAGATTTGTGTTTCAGTGGATCTTACCAACGGACAACTGACCCCAAACAACAACACGCCCTTGCTTACGCAAGCTCTTTCTGGTACGTTGCAAATTAACCATTTTAATGGCTTTATTTAGCAGAACGCAAATTTAAGTTTTTCATTAAGGTGAAATATCATTGTATCAAAATGTAAAATACCGTCTACCTTCATTGAAATGATAATGACTCGATTATTAATTCGAAAAGAAAGAGCGTCATTGAAAGACGTATTATGTTAAAGAGATTGAAATATCGTCTTGATTCAACGACAAAACATACGAAAGGAGAACCAAAAGCTACTACTTGTATGATAAAACTGTGAATATTCCAACATATATGTGATGTATTTTATCGCATAAAGAGTAACTTTTACTATTTGGTTGAATCAAGTATGTTTCGTTGGTTTCAATTTTTAACATTCTCTTTTGCATGCGCTGTTATTTCAATAACATTTTTTCTTTCCGTAAATAAAATAGAAATAAGAAAACGTTTTTCAGTACAGTCAACGGTTATAGTTTTTTCGTTTTAAAACAAATTTTTTTACAAAAGTTTTGCAAAAATGTGTTATTTCTGCTAATGTCGGTGAAGAGCTGATATTTCACATTAATTGACTCGTGAGAAAAGGACAATAACATCGAAATTCACTTCATTTTAATTGTGACTTGATAATATTATTATTAAATTAAAAATGCGTATTATTTAAATTAGTTGACGTTCGTTTTAGTTTAAATTGAACTAAATTCGAGAATTCAAAATTTCATGACATTAAATAATTGGACTTTGAATTTGTACTATATAATATAATGTCTCCACCAGAAAAATATACGCCTTATAACTGAAACAATATAATTTTATATCTAATGTCTATTGCATTAGAGTTTTATACTACTTTGTCATTGTCTTCATTCCGGAATCCTTGATTTAAAACATTAGATTTTTTCTTTCTCCTTTCTTTTTTTTCGTAAGTTAAAAATAGTTTGTTAAAAAGTTGCTAAAAAATGTAGGTTATTTCAAAAAATGTGATAAGTTTGGCGAAATGAATTTAAAAAAAGTTGTCCTACATTCTTC
>JABFOV010001376.1:0-25816 GCA_022817685.1 Aradophagus sp. ZL-2020
CGCAATTTGAGAAAATCAGAAGTGGAGCGCAATAGTATGATGAGTGTGAGAGACATGGGTGAGTGGGCTGTCGTCGAGGTTTAGTTTGTGTGTGTTGGGCTGGATGGTGGGTTGGTGGGGAAGTGGTTCGTGTGGTGGGGGGTCTGTGGGGGTTGGGGTGACGTGGGTTTCGGTTTGGGGTGGGTGGGGGTTGCGTGGGTGGAGGGGGATGGCGTTTTTGGCGGGGTCGATGCGGCCGGGTGGGTGGTTATTGGTTAACGCTTCCTCGTGGCCCGCTCGACTTTACGTGCAGCGCACGAGGAAACTGGGACAATAGGTCGAGTGCAAGCAGGCAAGCGCGCGCCGGTATATAGCTCGGGCTACACGTGCACCGACACAGCCGCAGCGCCGTAGTACGTGCACGGGCACGGGCGTTAGTGCCACTTGTGTGCCGGCCGGAGCGCGCGCGCCTGCCCGAGCTTTTCTCGCCGGCCCGAAGGACGTCGCCGCGCAATGACGCCGACGACGCTTTACCGGTTTGATATTTTAATATGGTTTTCTTGAGCACTGCACTTATAACACTGATTTCGTTGGGGGTGGGGGCTTAGATTGGCTTTCGTTTCGCTTTTAGTAGACTACGGAATTGAAAAGGCAGGACTTACAATTGCGATGATGTTGAAAATTAATTTCTTACAAGTTGAATTTAATTGTTATATTTTGAAATTGAACTTAAAAAAAAAAAGTTGATTTCATATGAGTAAGTCAAATGATGAATTTTCAGTTTTAAACAGGCCGATTTTCACTTTATAAATATAATTTATTTTTAGAATATTTAGTTTTACAATAATATTTTATATATGTATATTGACTATAAATTTAAATAGTTGATAATTTTTTTCTGAATGAAATCGCCGTATAAGTTTGATTATGCACAGATTAATATATTCTTCAATAATTGCTTCTCATATTCATTGAATGTTGCCGTTTTCAAAACATTTTATTATTCAGTCACACTAGTATATAGCACGGTTTGACGCACGACAAGAATGATAAAGTAAATGCTACGTAAATAATAATCCTAACAATATTTAGACGTAAGAATATAGCATACTGCGGAAATGAAATTGTAAACACAACAATAATATATTTAGATTGACAACAGTTATTATAAAGTTTATCAGGATCATTTTCAATTTTAAGAATAATGGATATTTCGGACGAATGTTTCAATTAAAATGGAAGGTAACAAATCTGGTTAATATTTTCGATTCATTAATATTATTTATTTAATTTAACTTATCTCTAAATCACCTCGAAATTGGAAAAAGCTTTAATTCAACATTTAGCACTCAAATGAGTGTATTATTCCAATTCGCAACGTCTTTTGGATCAGGTGTTTATTTATACTTTAGTTATCAATATTTCATTCATAAAATTCTACAGCAAATATAACAAAATAAGCTCAACACGTTAGTTTTTTTATTCATTCACTGACTTTTTATTTAAAAAGTTGATTTACGTTTCATTTTATTTCTAGTTGTGCAATAACGCGATTGTTTATCTTCAGAATTAAGCACTTCTAGAACAAAACGAATATTTGTTGCACCAATCAAACCCGCTCAGGTTAAGATCGTTTTCGAAACTAAAAGATAGTCTTTTCAACGGATCAGGACGCTGTGATGAAATGAGTGTGAGAGGCTTGAAAGTTACGTGGATTCAAGAATTTTACTGCTGTTTTACGTGAACGTTCTTTTGCTGTAGATTGCACGATACCACTGACACATAACGTCATTTTTCTTGTTAATTCGGCAATGTTTATTACACTTACGTTTTTTGCCTTCGCTACCTCAACAAAAAATTTCCCACCACGTTTGACCTCAAAATACACCTAACATATTACTAATATTACTGCACACTGTTTCATGTCAAAATACTTTCATCATTTAACTGCGTTTTCGAAATAAATGTATCTTTCGCGTTTCAAACATAAACGTGAAAAATTGTTTCAAAAACTTCGTTCCGATTTTATCTCCATTTATAATTTCCCATAATTACAAGCTTCGGACCCGCAAATGGATTATAATATTAAACCAGCGAAATGAAAAATAGATCTATCGCGAAGCGCACGAAGAATTCTGCGAAATCGAAATGATAAAAGCCGGCAACGGTTGGAAATTCGCCGCTAAATGCGGCCGAATCGAATGAAAGAAAGCTCAGTCGGAAATCGAAATCCGCTTATCTGGCGAAAGCCGGGGCCGAAAATCCGTCATTATTTATCCAACGCGACGCAGCTAATTGGCTCGTCGCGCTGCCGATCCGCGCCAATTATTGCAATTATCTCGCGTGGCGTTTCGCGATAATCGCCCACGACCGCGCCTTTATTCCGATCTTTACGACCGCGCCGCGGTTTTTATTGCCGCTGAAAACGGGCGACTCCCTCGCGATACGCTCGCGCGATAAAAATCCCATTGAAACGCGTCCAACGAAATGCCGGCAAGCTCGACGATTCGACAAGCTACCTTTGTCAACCCTCCGCGACGTGATGTCGGATTATAAATAGTCACGTTTGCGCCACTGTGTGTGATTCTGCAAGTTAGCAATACTGTTCAAAATCGGAATCGTACTTTCAAGCAGAAAATTGGTATGCAAATGTGTTATTTTCACGAAGAAAAATGTTGTGTTGATCCAATATAATGTATGTTAGAGTTACCGTAAAAAATGTTAAAGATAATCAGTAAATTAATTATACTTTTGATAAATCAAATCAATACCGAACAAAATCAAGATTTAAGGTAAAAACGTTTCTTTTTACAACGATTTTTTCGCAAAATTTTGAACTAAAACTTCAAAACTTCTTAATGGCATTTCATAAGCCATACACTCAAGGAACGATCAAAATGATTACATCTTCCACTGCATCGAACGACTCCATCGTTTTCCCCGACGCTGATAAAACTTCTTTTTTCCCCCTTCGTTGCCCTCTTTTTACCCGCATTTCCCTTTTTCTTTCTTTTCCGAGCAACCACGCGTAATCGAATTAACCCCGAGGCACGCCCCGTGACCTACAAACCCACAAAATTAACTCAGTTGACACGCGTGACGGCCGGGTTCGCTTGACTGAAAAGGGTGCAAAATTCGGGGATTATTAGGAGGAGGGGGATCAAGACAAGAGTCAATTACTAAGGTAAATATGATGCTAGCTTCATTATCAATTAAACTTAATCAAATTGATCTGATTAAAAAAAAGTTTGATTACAAATTATATTAATGATATACCATGACGAATCAAAATGACACTATTCAAAAATAATACAACATAATTACATCTTAATTTAAATTATATCTTACAATAACGACATTTTTCATACAGCATAACAACTTGATGTACCTTAAGGTTAAGGTACCTTAAGGAATTCTGCGAATCTGAAAACGTCTACTACATGTTCCATTTAAATATAAAAATACTCATAAATGTTCATCCCAGCCCGCAAACACTACCAGCATCAACCTCACGTTTAATTAACCCTTAAAATCCCACATGGGTCTGACAGACCCGAATGAAAAAGGTGATATACTCTGTGTCAGTAAGATAAGGATATAGAATTTATATGTGTAGTTGAAGATTATGATGCAAGCTGACATCTAAGTCGAAATAATTTTAAACACTTGTGTTTACAGAGCGTTTACATGAAAATAATGTCGATTCAAGAAATATTTGCTCGGATTTTAAGCGAAATGTATGTGACTATAACGTTTTTATGTTACTAAAACAGAGTACAATTCACACGTTGTATGAATATATTGTCAATGGTTTCATGCTATAATAACAAAACCATTTTTTTTTTTTTTATTCTGTCTAACTTGAATCTTTGATATTTTAATTTTTTAAAAAAACTTATAATTCAATTTATAGTTTGACTAATTATATCAGTAAGTAAAAAAATGAGATTGCGTATATTGTACATCTTATTTAAAAAAGCAACATTATTATACTTTAATATCGAGAAAGAATTAATAACATAACTAAACTTTTAACCAGAATTAGTAAATGGTATTTTTTAAATTATGTCCTTTGACTGTTGTTCATTAATATAGTAAGAAATGTAAAGTTTTTTGGTCTATTCTATATTAATCGCTATTAAATGAAGAGTCATTACATTTTCAATAGAGATCTGACTTTATGTTCTTTTCACAAAGAGAGATGCAATGGTTTAAAATCTATTTCTAGAATTATCAAATCCTGTATTTATTGGAATATTCATACTTAATTTTTTGAAAATCAGTTTAAAGTTTTTTTTATTCTACTACCTTGGAAATAAAGATATCGTAAAATGTTAATAGTAAAATAATATTGTATACTTAAATTTTAACAATACAAATATGAAATCAAATATTAACCGAAGTAGAACATCTGAACTCAATTAGACATTTTTCATAAAAAAAATAATCAACAGTATTTCAATTCAGATTTTTGTATATTTATAAAAAAAAATATATAACTTTCTATATCTCTCATCTTTTCTTATTCCTTCTTGCTAATCACTTTCTTTAATGACGAGACCTACACACACATCTTTCAATGCACAGAACATTAAACAACAAAACATCCTTCTCTTGATTACATTCATTTGTTTCTCATCTAAATTTTAATTTTATTCAACTCAGTTGAACTTAATCTCAACTAAATCTAACTTCACTTGTTTAGGAATCTTGATTATTTCATTTCTTCCGAGCAAATTTGTCTCACTCGAAATCAACCGTTATAATAATGTACCGTCCTCGTCTTCAAGAAATGACGTACTCTTACGCCGCGTGAATTTTCGTATCACTTTTCCTAATGCTCCTTTTAGTGCCACCGACAACGTGACTGAAAAGTGCACAATTTCCATGAACCTCGGCTTGAAAATACGTCCCTTCAACGTTCCCTTCAATCCGGTTATAATAAGTGGATTATTCCCTCGCTATTTCGATAAGACGACGTTTTGGTTATGATAAATAGAACGTTTACTTAACAGAAAACGATTATGATAATAGCGTTGCTCTTAAGCGATAGATGCTTCTGAGTTATGGATATTGTTTTTCCTTGTTCGAGCATTGTGAAAGTCATTTGGCTGGTAGTACAATTTAAGGCAAATTTCAGTAATACTCGTTTACGAGTTGGCGTACTTTTAACAATGCGAATTCAAATTCGCTATATCTTCGTTTCGGTAGTTTCGCGGACTTGTTGAATTTCATCAATTGTAAATTACTTTTTAGAAGTACATTATTTTAAATCAATGCGAGTTATAAAACTCCACATTGAACACATTTTACTGAAAAGAATGCTTTTATTACAGTCCAACTTTTTCTTTGTTGCGATTCGTGTATATTTGATTTTATGATAGGAAGAAATAATTTGACCAGCATTCATGCGCGAAAGGAAACGTAATAGTTGAAATATAAATAATATTATTCACTTTTTATTACACACGTCATCTATATGTTTTCCATACATGTTCATTGGAGAAAAATTCTGTTCAACACAACAATGTTAAATTTCGAATAAAGTAAATAATAACAAAGCATTATGATTTTTCAACAAACATTATCTGTTTTGTGGTTTAGTAACTACTGAAAATGTATCTACTATAATATACAAGAGCGTAATTTCAAAATGATTTCTGTCTCTCCATTATTCACTTCTAATGAATGAAAAATCGTCCATAGCGTTCACCTTTTATCAGTGCAACGACATAAATTAACTTCAACAATGAATGATCGATATAAATTATCACCGATTCTAAATAAACGTGAAACCGTGTTAATTAAATAATTCGACATTCCGACGACGGGTAATTAATTTATATTATTTCATTAATCTCGAAGCGACGACACTTAGTAAACAATATAATGACGGCGCATTAGCTTTGTCAGCTGAAAAAAGCACGACGAAAATTACCATTCATAACAAAATCATTTCACATCCATTGGCGCGTCAATTAAAAGCTCATTAAGGCTGACCTACATCATCAATACCACTTATCATTCCATCGAGTTTTTAATAAATCCGCAAATCCACGGCTCACCCGATCGACGATATACAAAGCGTGCTATTCTTAAGTACGAATGCTTCGTACCGCGAGGCCTTAATAGCAATTTGCCTATAAGTGCGAATGCATAATGCACAAAGGTTTCAACTAAAGAACGCCTCGCGACAAAACTAAATTGTTACATTACGACACGCCCGTCTCTTTTCGTTCAATTCACAGCAATCACGCGTGCTGTATTATTTATCAGAAAATTATTTCGCTCTGTTCAAATCGGAACGGTTGTTTTTTTGTTTTCTTCTTTTTTTTCGAGCGAAAAAGATGCGACTCAATACGGCAATTTCACTCTTACATCTTTCGCATTGACACGGTTGTTATTTTATTATTTTTTTTTTTCAATTAATTTTCTCATCAACTTTCACGTCCCGAATGACTATAAATCACGACCTAAGTAATTCAGTTTTAATGTCGAAATTATTTATAGCGCTTTGAGGATCGACATTTGAAAAAGTTTAATCGCTTTCGACTTCATCGTTGGTCAATCTAAATGTGCGATCTTTCCGTGCAAAAAGTTACGCAGATATTGCGATGTTCGATCAAGTTTTTTCACGTTTCTATATTGACGAGCATTTTTTGGTAAATTGCAATGAAATGGTGTAATGTGAGTAATTTTATGGTCTATTTATTGTGAGACTGCAATATTTTTATAAGAGTTTAATTTTGTGTTCGTTCATTTTCTTCGCGATTGACATTTATATAATTTTTATATAAGACGATGTAGTAAAACTAATAAGATTATGACGGATGTTAACTTTTGATATTAACGAATGAAAGAATGAGAGAACCTCGTATAAAAGTAAGAATTAATATACACGTTTCCCCAAACAAGACAAAAAGAACTTTGAAACTAAAGACTCATTTTTTAATTTTTCGTTGAATTTTAAATGAAATGAATAGCAAACAGCCACATTAAAAGTCACAAAACGAGAATTACAAAATATTTATCAGATTTAAAGAAAATATTATCTTTACGAGGTACGATTTTTATAATCACCTATACGTCGCATACATGGAATAACCATTTATATCACATATATAGATTAAGTATAACGACATATAAACTACACGTATATCAATTTGCAAATGTACTTCGTTATACACTCAGTATGTATATTACATACAATCATATATAGCGATATAAAAATGTTGCCTGGAACTAACTCTGGAATCAAGAATAACATTTTCGCCGTTTCCAAGTGAACGTCGTAAAAAGCGAGCACGGTTCCGCGCTTTTTCGGTATCGCGAAGAACAAATGAGGAAAAAGCGGGAGGACCAAAAGGAGAGGGGAGGGGGCAAACGGGAAGTCTGTCGCGCGGGGATGAAAAGCGCCCGACATAATTCTATGCGCGGCATAACGAGGCAAGGGAACGAGGCGCGCTTTGATAACCCAGTTATCCCGACGCTGCGGATACGGCGATGCTCGTCGGTGACCCAGTTTTTCTCCCCGCCGGGAATTCACCTGGAACACGAGAGCCCAGCCGAGCCCGCGCGCCAGGACCGCTATTCAATTTCAGCCGACCGTTCTATGCAAATATTGTTCCTCGCGGGCCGAAAGAAGGGAAGAAAAAAAGAAAAAAAAAAACAGCGAAATCCCGCCACGCGCCTGGACTCGGTTTCAATCGCCCGCCTCCGATCGTCCATCGTTCTTCCACGGTCCCTCTCGCTTTTTCCCTCAATCGAGTTTATCGATCGTTTTAGCAACTGTGAATATTTCATAGTCGGCGAAACGTATCTCGCCGCTCGAGAGACGATTTTCCGTTTGCCAAAGCAAAGATACTTTTCTCGATGATTTTTCCAGCAGTAATTGTTTTTGTATAGAACAAAAAATGATGGGAAATAAAACTTTATGCATTGGCAAAAAGTGTGCACATTTAAAAGGTGCCATTGTAAAATTTATGTTGATTTGAAATGCTAACCAATCCGAGATCTAATCGATTTAATATTTTTAACTCAACTATTTACTATACAATATTTTTAAAGGTACCAATTTTTGTACCAGCGTAGAAAACTCTTAATTTTTACACGGATGGAAAAATCGTACGTTTTAACGACCCCAATTTCACTATCGATTTTCCAGTAAACCATTTTCCGTGCCGATTTTTTATGTTTTGTTTTTTCGTGAAAACAACATTTCTCTTTTTTCCCCTTCTCACTTGAACACTCAACGGTTCTCATATCCGGCCAACATTGGATTAATCGTCCAAAGACAAAGAAAACAAACGAAACGATAATCAGCCGTTCGAGCGCCGAGCCGCAACAAAAAGATCGGACGGGGACAAAAAGATCGCATTTTCCCCGCGATCGAGGAAAAATATCCACGGCATTAGAATACAACGACGAAAACATCGGTTGCTTTCACTTTCACCTCGCTCGGCCGAGGGACAAACGTGCGCGCGCGCTCGCCATTTTCACCATCCCGATATTTATCGTGCCGATTTTCGCCGGAAAATCGGTACCTCTTGCAGCCATCTTCCAACTACAAACGACAAAGCAGGACGTTCGATCAACGAGAAAATCTAAAACAAAATGTAAGAAAACCGATTTTTCATGCATCTCTTTCCCTCTGCCCCACAAACTTTCTAACGTTACACTCGTTTTCAGCGTCATTTGATAAAGCATTGTTTCCTGTCGGACGATTTTGATCGGCCGCGAGAATTTATTAGCTGTACGGAGAAAGTCCGATGACTAGGAATAAAAGTTATGATTTGGATTATACGGCCAGAATTATGAAAGTTACCATTTTTATAATCGTCGATCCTTTTTTCTCGCTGCGAAATTAGCCGTCATTTCAGCGCGCGATTTCGCGATGCGTCGAATGCAAATCGCGGACGTTTAGCTTTCGGTGCGTTCGAAACAATTGAGATACATTTTCTGTAAAACTTGTTTGCATCGAATTTTCATTAAAGTTGTAAAACTGTCAAGTATCGCAAATATTTGCGAAAGGTTTCTTAAGGTTGAATCGATATCATCATCATCATCATCATCATCATCATCATCGTCGTCGTCACTCGAATCAGCCACCGGTTCGCAACAACTCAAGTAAAATCATCGTTCATTTTCGCCCGCTTCGCACGAGTCCACGCAATTCATCAGTTGCGCGACTCGCGCGCAATTAAGCTAATTAAAACGTGCCCAATGTCACGCGCCGATCGCAACGATCACGATTTCAAATGCCCGCGGGCATTGTCATTGATCGAGGCATCTTACGAATTCCGCTGCCACTGAAAAACAACTATTTGTTCGTTTGTTTAAGGTCGCCCGATGCTATAAACGAAGTCGAGAATCGTGGGTGTGCAACATCGACACGTGGGACGACGTTGCGGTAGGTGAACAGATGAATTCCTTTGGGAGCAGGCACAGATGAGCGACGTTAAAGCGCGGCATTCTGTTAGCTAAACGAGCAAATTCGGTCGTTACGATTGGAGTTTCCGTCGATTTTACATTCCGAACGGACATTCGGCTAATTTTAGGACATTTTTTAGGTTAAATAATCGAGAGCTGGGTAAATCAATCATTTGTAGAACAAATATTGACGGTAACGTTTTTTCATTTCAGCGCCAGAATAATTTCTGTAGTTGTGTAGTTCTGAATTCGGAATTTTCGATTGGCGAATTATCTACGTTAACATGATCTTCAATTTCGATATTATTTCTTGATAGTAGCATTTGATTATTTTGAATGATTATTATTAAGGGTTGTTGTTTCTTTTGGTATTATTTTCAGTTGTTATTTATGGTAAATAGTTATTGGTTAATTAAACGAAATGATGGATTATTGAAATAGTTACAAGAAATGGAATTAAACTAAAATTCAATTATTCGATATTAATTGATTTTTGAAGTAAATAATTGTCTGTTGTTTAAATTAAATAGTTGGTTGCTGAAATGGTTATCGGATGAAATTTTAATTTAAATTACCTAAAGTTCGTTAATTTTGAATGTAAATTATTGTCGCTTGATTAAGTCAAATGTTTCGTTACGGAAATGGTTTGAAGAGATGAAATCAATGGTCTCAATCAATTAAAACTTTAGTTATTTGGAATTATGTAATTTATAGCAAATAATTGTTGACTGGTTTAATGAAATTAACGTTTTACATTAATTTTAATTTCATGATTAAAGTTAATTGTCTATAAATATATCTTATCAAATTAAAGTAAATAATAACTGCAATTTAGTCGTCTATAATTATAAAAGGAATGACACAAATAATTGAATGTTAATAGTGGCATTAAAATTAAAGTACCCACAAACGTTTATTAAAGATAAATGAAATGAATTAATCGTGTCATTTTTTACTGAAATTTATCTCAACGTAGGCGTGCCCTTGCGCTCTTTAACACGCGATGCGATATTCGATAAATTATGCAAGTTGCCAACGAAAATCGATTAGTCAGTTACGAAAATCGGTACAAAGGACAACGGGTTTGGTTTCACATTTTTAGTTCTGTAAGTTTTTCCTAGCTTTCCCCGGCCTCGAGGTTGCCCAACGAACGACAAGAATCAATTAAAAACGACTGAATTTCAAAACATCGCGGAGGAATTGGAATTTGTTGATTCGATTAGATAAACATTTTTAATTAGGCGCTGAAATGTTTTCTTAATGAAGAGATCAGTTCCGCATTAATTGCCATGATCTACATTCTAAGCTCGTTGAAATTCGATGGACCTAATTAAATGATCGTTTAATTTCGATTAGATCGAAAAACATAAATCGATTCCACTTTGCGCGTCCTTAATTTCTTATCTTCGTTCTTTTTTCCCTTTCTTTCGTAAGATGAAAGTTTGTTTAAACAAAATTACAAACATCAACATGATCGATCTTAACGTCGTTTAGCAATTTACTTATTGAATTATGTTAGACACAGATCGAATCAAAACGTTGACCATTGTTCAGTTGGTGTGCTTTTTTTCAAAAATTGAAAAGAGAACTAAAAAGATGAGTGACGTTTTGCGAGGCTGACAATATAAAAATTAAACTGGTGCAAAGTGCAAAACAAAATAAAAATTGAAAATTAATGTCATGCAGAAGCAAATAAAAGGGGTCGATCGCGATCCAGCAATTCAGTTACACTTGTTACGTCGATTTGCAGTGCAATTACCGCACAATCTTCCACTTTTCCACTCGGTGTGAAATCTCACCCAATTTCGAGGCAAAAAAGAAGCAACGATACGAGCAAAAAACGCGCAACAAGAACGAGAAGTTGCCGATATTTTTCGTTGAAGCAAATCCCTTTCTTATGAATCGTTGCGACATCCTTGTTTGATAATAACTAAATTCAAGACTTTCTTATCGTGCGTTTCAAATTTTGTAATAGACAATATTTTAGATACTTTTAAAGTTAAACTTGTTAATTTATTAATTTCTATATGTCCTGTAAACCTATACAAGTTCATATATCAATCATAAATTGATTAAATGTGAGAAATATACTTTTGATAACTGCAAGTTTTAATTGTAATTCTATTCTAGATTCTAGATCGTAATTAAGCTAATTTAATTAATTTATTAATTAATGAAATTAATTTAAACTAATTAAACAATATATATCATAATTAACTGTTCGCAGCAATCACAATCATCGACATCCGCAATCAATGATCTAATTCAATTTTTCGCAACGATAATCGCGCGCGATCCTCGCCAGTACAATTCCCGCAAATGCAGAATCAATTACATCGGCCGAGGCGTATTATCTCGGCGACCGATGTCAATAAAAAAGCCAACTAATCGAATTACATTTCGTAATTAATTATTACCGCGGCAGATAATCGGCCGGATAAATTAATCCGATTGTGTAACGCCTCTGTGTTTTCACGAGAATATCATCGTTTGTTTGCCAACGCGGCCGATAAACATCGTTATCTATCGGGAAGAAACAATCGTGACGTTCAAGGGGAAGCAAGAAAAGTCACGGTGCAATCGGAAAATGTAAATTGCGCCGGATTACGTGTAATCTCTGTGGCGCGCGCGCGACCGCCTAGAAAGAGAGGGCAAACGATCGGCCGTGGGTGGGAGCGAGAGGGCGATAGAGGTTGCACGAGCGCGGCGTTGATTTGCAAAAGAATACATATGCACGGGAATCGTCCAAGCGGAACAATCTTCGCGGAAAGCATCGCACGCACGGCCGCAGGAAAGTGGGTCGCAACCACTGACTTTGCGCACGGTCGCACGGAAGCACCGACTTTCGCCGTTGCTCGTTCCTTGCTCCGGCCATTTTTGCCTCCCCGGTGATTCTTTCTCTCCCCATTTTTGCATTTCATTTCGCATCTTGTCCCTCAGCCCCCTTCCCCCCCTCTACCTCCTTTTCCCGCCTTCGATCGTCGTCATTGTGTTGCCGATTTTTCTGCAAAGCAGCGCGCAGTCGCATGCGAGTCACGAGGAATTTGCGTGGCATTGTTTTCGAAACAAGCGGCGAAAAGCCGTAAAACTTTTCGTGCACTGATCTCGAGGATGTTTGTTCGTGAACTTTTTTTTTTTTTTTTAATTGCGGTATTTTACGACGCATTGCAAATGTAATGAATCGTCCTTTACGGAGGGTGTACATTGAAAAATAGTAGTTTTACGAAAGTAATTATACTACTTTATTTAACTTTTAACGAGCTTGAATAGACAACTTTTTGCTCAAGGTTTAGGTCATTGTTGAACGGAAGATTGTTGGATATTTGAACGAAATTTGAATATTTGAATGTAGAATCATTGGATATTCTTGGTTGAAAATTCTACTGCGCATTGTGAGGGGAAAAAGAAAAGAGAAATGATCGTTGTTTATAGGTAGAAGGGGGTTTTGAGAGAGAGTAGGGGCAATTGTAATGTAAAATTATGGATAATTATGCGAAATCGTGCGCAACCGCAAATCGCACCGTGAGTGGTTCCCCTAAATAAGTAAAAACAAAATTAAAAACAAGAAGTCAGTTTTGTTTTTTCATGGAGATGAAAAAAAAATGAACATGTTTCAAAAATACATTGAATATTTCTTGAAAGATAATAAGGTTCAAAGATCTCCATCAAAGCAAGGCTGCATCACACTTTTTGAAAAATTATCCGAGTCAAAATAATCAAACGCTACTGTCAAGAAATAATTCCACGATTGTTGTGCAGAAATTATTGGGTGCTGAAGGAAAAACGGTTACTGTCAAAATTTTTCCTTCAAATAATTGAAAATTTTGACTCAAGCGTTTTTGTCTAAGAGCTCAGGCCCACAAAATATTAATCATAACTGTGTTCAATTGACATTGCTCCTCTATGCTTTTTCTTTGTCTGATAAACCGCTAGAAAAAGCGACAAGCTCCAAACAAGGCAAATATTTTTAAGTTCATTTTCCACCCTGAAAAAAGTTAACTTAACATCGTCATCGACGTTCCGTTGTTTCAGGTCCCGCAAGCGGCGAACGAGCTCGGGCAATGATTCCGAACGGGCGTACAATAGCTGGAGCGAGAACAGAATAATACACGGCTGCAGCCGCGAGGGTTGCCGTCACAACGAACGCGGCGATTGCATGGACGAGTGCACCGCCGCGTTGGTCCTGATGTCGCTCTCTTGCTCTCCGCACAGTACTCACAACCCACTGCCACTTCACTGCCAACACAATTACGGTTAGTGCCAGGCCGAGAGACACGAGCCTTTGTTCAGCCACGGTTATGCATCGACCCTTTCTGCCCTCCCCTGTCCCTCTCGAGCCCTCCATCTACCCTCCTTCCTTCTCACTCCATCTTCCTCCTGTTCCTCTTCCTCCTCTGCTAAGTTATAACATTTTCCCTCCTTTGATTTCGTGCTTTCTATCCTTGTCATTTTTATATCTCCATCCTCTTTCTATTCCTCTTCATCTTTTGCTAGGATGTACCATTTTCTACCCCGAGGCTCGAAGGTTTTTGTTTTCACTCTTCTATTTATACCTTTTTTTCTCTATACTGTATCCTTTTTCCGTTCCTCACTTTTAAAAATATCGAGTTTCAGTGACAGGAGTATTACTGTCACAAATGGAAAACCTTATTTATATTTAGAAAACTCTTCCTCGATTACTAGAATTTAAGTTCTATTTTTTTTTAATTAGTTGTTTTTACATTTATTTTTTTACATTTTTCTTCTATTCCTCTTCTGGTAGATTTAATCGTTTTCCATCCTCAGAACCTATGCTTTCTTTCCTTCTTCTTTCTTTTCGCTGTATAAAGATGTATGTATAAAGATGTTGGTTGTTAGATTTAGAACGCTGTTAAAATTCTAAAACAGAAATGCACTTTTCTCCTGAGGCTACCCGCGGACGTGGTAAGCTCAATTCAGAATGAAGAGTGACTCAGAGAAATGAGGAATAAACTATTTTCGCAGTGAATTGCGTTTTGTAAAGCGTTTTGTAAATAGGAGAGGACAATTACAGTGTTTAATCTTTCAAAACCAGTTTATAACAATGCAATTTTTTTAAGCAAAATTTTAAACTATAATTAGTTTTAAAAAGTCCATTAAATTGGTTTTAAATAAATATTATCGTTCGAAAATTGTAAAATCTAATGCTTCGTACATTACACTGCAAAAATAAGTGTCTTATTTTAAATCACTTTTAACAGAATAGACGGTAAAAGTGACTTTTAATAAGAAACTTTTCATATAGTAGACGCAAATAAGTGACTAAACGACTTAAAGTAAGTCACTTTTGTTTTTGTAATGTAAGATGTCAGTTTCAAAAATATTTTTTTATGATAACAAAAGAATTACTTTACAATCTGAATATTTTCATAAGAAAATGATTTATTCCCATCAAAGAAGATTAAATGTACAAAAATTCAATTAATTAAAAATCCACTTAAAATCAGAATATCAAAGAAATTTTATATTTAAATTGGAATTCAAATGATTAAATTATCTTATTAACTAACGAATCGAATCACCAAATGATGTTAACGTTACACCGATAATGAAGTGACAATCCAAAAATATAAGGAAAGGACGTTGACGAATTCTAAATGCACTCGCCCGACCAAGTAAATTTCTCTCTAATTATCGTCGAAGCGAGTCACTCGACTAAAACCCTCGAATCTGTTAATTTGCTAAAAAAGAGGAAACCCATCCCCAAGTCGACATCCAACAACTTGCTCCGCAAGCAGCAAGAAATGACGAAATGAACGTTCGTTATCAGCGCACCAAGTGCGAATAAAGAAACATCGTCTCTCTGCAGTCGTGAAACGTTAATGGACGTTATCGGTTTTGGAATCACGCGGAAAAATGACAACAATAATGACAAGACGGACGTGATTCAATGTTGCGTACTTTCGCTCGTTTCACCGAAAGTGGTAAGAAATCGCGATTGTCGAAATGGCGATTTCGAATTGCGAAACGAGAATTATTCGTTCATCTAATTTTGCAATTTATAACAGACTATTTTACAGTAAAAAAAAATTGTTCTTTCAATTATGATTATAAAATACAAATCGGAATTCAAAATACAACGTACATTTTTTTCTTTTTTTATTCTTGCATTTGATTTTCGTGGTTTTTAGAATCGCAGACCTAATCGGAATTTCCTTTGTTCGTTGATTAAAGTGATTTTTCCTAGCCGCTTTCCCCCGCGATATTAATTATCAACTTCTTTGTCTCGCGCTGGCCGAACGAGCGCGGTCCAAAGTTCCGTTCGCGCGCCACGTGCGTCCGCGTTACGTCGCGCGCGTGTGAATCAGCCGGCCCGAAGAGCGGTATCGCGCACGGAATAAACCATAACGGCCGTTAGCAAGGAAGCCGGCCGAACGTGGATTCGCGCCCGCGGAAACTTTGCTTCCTTTATCCCGCGGTGCGAGCCCGATGACGGCTCATCTTAATCCGGAGAACAATGATGATTGTTCGCGAAACAATTGCGCCCGCGCGTTATCGCAACGCGGCCAGGCAAAAGTGTTATCGTTTAATTGATTTTTATGCTTTGTCGCAACGAAAACTGACGTATCGCTTTTAATGCGTCAGATCGAACTGTCACGCGACGTGGGGCAATTAATGGAAACAACAGTTGCAATGTTTCTTTCTTTTCTGTTTGTTCGTTTGTTTGTTTTCATTCTTTTGGTATTTGTACTGTTACCATTTTTATTCTTTCATCATTAATTGTTTGGATAATTAATCAATTAATTGATATGTCAAATTATATATGAAGTAGTATAATAATGTTACTAATTAATGTGTGAATTGACCGCGCAGGTGTGTTACATTGCTGCTTTGGGCACTTATGATTTCGTCAACTGTGTGCAAATTAACTATTTGCCCTCCAATGACTGAAATTTTACTTTGCGCACTAGTGTAGCTTGGTTAATTAACTCAACACTTATTAGTTAATCAAATTATTTGAATTTAAAATTAAAGTTTAATTAATTAGAATTTAGGAAAGTTTTGAAATTGATGGTAATTAATGAGACTTAATATGATTTAAACTTTGAAATTAAATAATAAGACAAAAAATGATTTCGTTTAATATATATTATCCGTGTACAAAGTAATTTTTGTAACACTGATGCGTTAATCCCAGTGAAAATTTGCTATATTTACAATAATGAATAATATTTAATAATAATGTAATTAGAAGTTCTGTATTAAAAACGTTTTAAAATATTACAAAATATAATTAAATTTCGCTTCTATATTAATACATATTATTTTCCACGTTGTATGAAAAAGTGTTTATTATTTGAATTCATTAAAAGTATAATTTACATAACTGAAATTACGATGCAAAATATGAGTTATTCCATCGACGTTTTTAAAAGCGAATAAGAAAATCAATTAACTGTTTCATTTATTCGTGTTTATATTGAACTCTTTCGCGATTTTTGTTCTTTGGAATATGTATTTTACCGAATGAAAATGATAAATTTCCCTCGCACAATCCAGTTCGTCGAAACGTGATGAAGCAGTTTATGCATAAAAATTTTAACTATGCGATCAAAAATTTAACTTGAATTCCAAGCGGCATTGAATGAATGGTAATTGGATAAGCGAACTTTTTTTTCAAAATATTATTTCCTCGAACGTTGTACACGTAAAGTAAATTAAATTACGGAGCAATATTTTTTGAGTCCTAGTTTCATGAATGTAATATAAAATTAAGTTTAAAAATAATATGAAATAAATTAGAGGGTAAAAATATATAAAAAGGTAAAAAAAAACTATCATTGCACAAAAAAGTGTATATAACCAAACAAAACAAAAAAGAAAAGAAAAAGAAAACAGAAAATTGTATTGATAAAGTTATAACATAATATTATGTAATAAACTGTAACGTTGCTTATAATGAATTTGCAAGTACATACTACTTTTATAAAAGAAACATAGTAATTTGACGAACCTAATAAATTCTCGAATAAAATAATGATGTAAAGTATGAAAGGTTTAATCTTTGGAACAAGTAGGCTTGTAAGTTCCTAAAAAGAAAGTACACTCTTTTATAACGCAAGATAATTGGTCATTACAATTTGTATCTGGGTAATCATTAAACTTTTACTATGACATTTTTTTACAATTAATCTAAAAATCAATGTAAAGAGATGTAAAATAGTATTTTATGTACCTACAGATGAAAAATAATTAATTAACGTCCAATTACATAAAGATATATTCACTTATTTGTTTGATGCTCGTAGGATTTTATGAATTCAATGAATAAATGGATAAATCAATTCATTATTCCAAATGGTTAGACGTTTTCCAATAGATTTTATATATTCACAAATGAAATACATTATAAACAATTATTTACACCATTAAGAAATACTTAATGGTGCAAATAATTTTAGTTGATTCAACAAGCTTGGTAAACATGTTAATTAGCAACGAGCGACACTAATGCCCGACTTTTTCTTTTTGAAATAGGTTCTTGGGGAGGACGAGGAAACGGCAATGTCGTAGTGGGATCTCCAGGGGCCGGTGGCACGTCGAACAGCAGCAGCAGCAGCAGCGGCGGTTCGTGGCGAACGGGCACCCCGAGCCCGCCGCTCAGCGACGAGGGCGCCCCGATGAGTGTCACCGTTTGGCCGAGCGCACATCACGCCTCGCACAATCATCATCAACAGCAGCAACAACAGCACTATGCCACCAATTCAACGTCAGGCTCACCCACGGGAAACACTGACGAAGGCATCGTGCCGGATTTCCTCGAGGAACACCCAAGAAAGAAAAAGGTAAGGAAGAAAACGAAAAAGGGGGAAAGGTGTGTGTTTATGTATGTAGGCTACAAAGATAGAAAAATTCGCTGTTGAAAGAAGGGTTTCTTTTGTCTTTGAATTAGTTCTTGCTTTAATTAATGAAGGGGAGTAAATATAGAAAGTTTAAAACAGAAAGAATTTATATAGCGGAATTTAAAATGGGACATATGAAGTTTTTTTTTAAATGTGTAGGAGATTGAAAATGCGTTAATCAGTCCTTTGGTATTATTATTGATTATTTATTCAATTAAAATTGTTATTAAATTAGTTTAAGATAATAATTTTAATTACAAAAATATTGATAACTTTTTTGAAACAGTTTAAAAAATTAGTTTTATTTCATTAAACAAGAAATGACTATTCAATGACTTTCTCAAGTTTTTAAGATTCAACAAAATACTTCGCTTTAAATCGTACATTTATAAAGTCATAAACAAATTCCAGTATCCAATTTTCCACAAGTCTAAAATGTATTTAAACTGATCTATTCATTGACGAAACTATAAACGCATCAATCTTTCTTAATTAAACTTTTCCGAATGATTCAACCCACAGAATTGCTTGAGTTCGAATTTTACAACTCTCAGTTTTTTATTCGCTAGTTGAAAAACGAAAAGAAAAAAAATAAGGAGAAAAATAGCGTGGCTTCCGCGTTAGGAACCAGCATAAAACTTTGTGCGAATGATACCAATCTCGATTGTTATGCAATGCAACACCAACACGCCAACCTCGCCTTGGAGAGAACCTTGAAAGAAGTGCGCGTGCAGTCGTGCATACTCGCGCTCTGTCATTTCTTTTGACAATTAGAATCACGCAGATTAGACGCGGCGAGCGTCTTCTAGATTTGCCTCTTTCGTGTTCTGGGCGGCATTACTTAAGAAAAATGATTACTTAGGTTCAATTTTTTTTTTTACAAAGTCTTTTCTTATATCTTTCTACTACTTTCAACTGGAATTAATCGCGAAAAAGTCAAGATCATTTTTCGCAATTCAAGTCCCATTTGTTTAATACGAGATAAAAGTATTTTATGAGTAATCAGCCAGTGAGAAAAATGAGCGTACATTGTACTGAAAAATGGTAAAGAATATATTGGGTTAATGAAAGCATGTCTAAGAGACGATTAATTAATGGCACAACGTACAACTAACTTTTTTAATTTGCAACCTGTAATGACTTTGAATATCGAGTTGAAAATTCATATAGTTATACAACTATATTGTAGGACTGTTTTCCAGGTTTATATTTATAGGTTTTGCAATTTTATAGTTAAAAGCAAGAGAAAATTGAAACAAAAAGGATCGTGAAAAACAAAGGTTTCAAACGAACGCAATGAATCTGGCGTTCAATTGGAAAACTGGTTGTTAAATTCAATCCAGCCGGAAGCGAATTAACGCAATTTTGCATTAATGAAGGAAGTTTCGTGTGAGCCGAAGTGTCGACAAATTGTTTGCGTCAATTGCGTGTTTGAATATAAAAATAACAACTGTTCGACAATGACGTTTTCTCTTGTCGGACGTGAAAATAATGATTGGTTATCAGTGCGTTTTGATGAACCGATATGAAAAAAGAGGGGAAAACAAAAAAGAGGAAAAGGGAAAGAAATGCAAAAGAAGCCGGCATTCGTTCGCGTTGATAACATTACGCAAATGCTAATTACGCGCGCAATAGCCAATATAAATAAGTCTACGGTAATCCGCGCTGCTGGGAAATAACGAAACCCCGCGCGGCAATTAATCACCGTAATGACGCGCTTTTTGAAATTACGATCGCGATCCTGTAAGTGGTCTTAATCGCGCGGAATTCCACACGGGATTTCATCGCTCGCGCAACGGCGAAATAACTTATTCAGCTTTATCGAGGCGTAAATGTTGTCGGATGATTTCAGCGTTCGAAAAAGCCTGATTAATTGATTGTTTTCACGTGCCCGCTGGGATAATTTAATCGTATGTAAGAAGCAGAAATATCAACGAGAAATAAAATTATACTACAGGAACAAAAATGTAAGAACAAAAATATAATATGAATTATATTTATCATAAAATAGCTCGGAAAAATTGTGCCTGATTCTAAAAAAACGCTGACCTGACTTTTTATTATATACAAAATACTTATCTATAATAATATAAATAAATTTAGAATCAAAAAGTGTTGATTAATAGTTTTTAATTTTTTTTTCTTTACAATTGGCTTGGATTTTATCAAATGAACATATTTGGTATAAAAATAACACTTAATCGTTAATTATTTTCAACAATAGACTATTAATATTTTGCAGCTTAGTTTTCCAAAAAAAAAAGGTGCGTTATAATATACTGATTTAATTGGTGATTTCGATCAAAATTTGTCTGCATTTGTCAGAAATAAAATTTAATTATAATTTCGACAAGTAAAAGTTGACAATGAATTAAATTAGTGATGAAATTGTGTCTAGATGGATAATTAGCGATGTGTAATGACACATACAATGTAATTACATACACTTTATATAAATTTATACAGTGTCTCGTCAAATTATACACGTATATTCCAAATACATTCGATTTGCATATACACTCGAGTCCGTGCAAGTTTGATTATAATTACTCGACTGAGCGCGATTACGTTATATATAAGGTCGTTAATTGAACAGCTTAAACAAAGAGCCGCGTTGCGGAGGTACATTAGTTCTGCGATGCAAATGATTTTATAAATATTGTCAAAACACGTACGTTCTTGAATTCTTATCTTGAATAATTGCATAATTATGACATGAAAATAAGGCCTTGTTGTGTGCCGAGCTACAGGTTTTCAGGACAACATTCGAATTAATCTAAATCGCAAAATGTATAATTGTACGCGAAAAATTTTTTTACTTCAGATATTTACTTTAATTTTTTTACTTTTAGATAAAAAAATAATTATAAATCAACTAATTCATTTATTTGTTCCATACTTTAATATTAAATTAATAACGAAAAACAAACGTTTACTTTCTTGTGAACAAACTGAAAAAAATATGGAATCAAAAACTCTCGCGCTTATTAATACAAAAAAATGTCTTGTAAACTGTCTGCACCTTAAATCTTATTGATCCTACTACCTACAAAGTTCCTCAAATATCTGTCAAATAATTTTTTAAGCGAAGGATGGAAACGAAGGAGGAAGTAGAAAAGAAAGTAAGAAAGGGAAACAAGAAAACGAAAAAGAAGCAGCAGTTTTAAGATTTAATAAATTCATTACTGGCACAGTTATTAATTTTCTCGGTAACGTGGGGAGAAAAAAAAAGAAAAAAGAAGGGAAAAAAGGTGGCCGTTGAAAAGTCACGATCTAACTAACGACGTCCTTATCCCGGCGAGCCGAGTGAATGCGAAACGATCGGCTCGGCGCTGCGCGGCCAAGCATGGCGCGGTTTACGAGCCGTGCACCGCGGGCGCTTAGGATTTTCTCCTTTCGCGATCGCTCGGTGAAAAGAGTGACAGGGCTTCGGATCGTTTCGTAACACGCGAGATACGGCCAAACGTCATCGACCGGCGCGTCTCGATTTACCGCTTTCTCTCTTTCTCGTCGATGACAAATGCCAAGTACAGCGCCAGCCGGTCTAACGCCGCGCGCGCGACCGCAGCGCCACTATCACCGGCTCGCGCTCGTGGACAAAACGGTTCGGCATACGGTACAGTAACTCGATGACAAATGGAACTGTTTAAATCGTTCTTATTATTTTTTTTTACATATTTTTTGTCATATGAAAGTGATCATTTTAAATAAATTTTAATTATTTTATAATAATTATTCCAAAAATATATTTAAATTAATTGAGGTAGAACTTTATCTGAAAATGGTGTAATCTAAATATTTAATTAACTTATTTTTTCGAAATTGCCATTAATAAAGTTAAAATCCAGTTTTTTTTAAAATCATAAAACATTGAGAAATATTTATTACATCAAGGAAATACATTGTATAATTTTCAACCAGTTTATTGATGTTTATGGAAATAGAGATATGATATTGCAGATAGTTTATTATATGAAATTGTGCTGGTTATGTTACAATAAAGTTCCACGAAATACTTCTTTACATTCCAATTTATTCATTCAATTTGGATATCATGTTTTATTAACGGTCTTTTCTTTACCACAAGTAAATATAATTGAAGGAAATGAATTTGTTTCAAATAAATTTGACTTGTCTTAAGTCACAATTTCTAAAGTGCGATTCGATGAAATTTTCGTACTAGAAAGAAGAAAACGAAGAAAATTGTCGTAATGAGCGGATAAAAAGTCGTCGAGAAAATTGTACTCGACAATTTTGATTGAATTTGCGGTCGAATCGCTTGGAACGGCCATGACGAAAGCTATTGAAAACGGGACGTTCAATACATTTCAACGACCTTTGTTGGCGACGCAGACAGAAGAAAGTGAAAAGTTACAATTTCAGGGGAACAAAATTGTTACGGTTCATAGTAATAAATACCGTAATTACGACCACAGAAAGTAACGTCTGCTTGCAAAATTACAGGTGATTATAACAAAGAGACTGACAATGTTGTACGGTCATTTTCAACTCGACTTTCGACCATTGTTGTAGACATGGGATATTGTTTCTGCAATTATTGTTGCTGAAAATTACTGTTTCCACCTTGCCATTTTGTGGAATAATGTTTATTGAAAGTTGCAAATATTTTCAACATATTTGTAAAATTGTAACAATTTTGCAATCATCAAAATGCAATAATGAAATCACAGCAACATTGTAACACTTTTAGCAAATAATGTGTCTTATTGTAATTCTATAAGTTCTTATAATTTTTCTATTTATGTATTTACTTGAAGTTTAAAATAATTATTTACAAAGAAAAAGAAACGATGAATAATATAAAATCTGCATAAAAACGATATAATAATGTCATACATCTGAAATTGGCATAATAATGCAAAACAATACAAATGAATTGAACCCTTCATAAATGAATGAAACCTGAGTCGTATTTTCGAGTGGCAACTACAGCGCCATCAAGCGAGCAAATCGGTCGGCCCTAAGTCGCCAGCGGGTCATGAAAACGAAATTACGAAAACCAGAAAACCGCAGCGGCTTTGCCTAATAGCGTGCTCCAATTAGCTGCCGAGTGGTGTTCGATGCAAGCTTAATTGGAGCGCCGTGTTTTGTTCCAACGACCGGTTGAAAAAAAGGGGGCCGGGAAGGGTCGGCGGTTCATGACTTGCGGGAAATTTTTATTGATTCAACGAATCACCGTTGGATTTCGGGACGAATCGTGGCGAGGATGACGCGTGGTTAAAAATCTGACAAATAAATTTAAATTCTCGCGGTGGTGTCGAAATTTTTAATTATACCGCCAACGACTGGAAGGAGTGATTGCGGGACGAAATTTTACGAAACGGAGATTGTTTCACAAAACCGCTATAATTATTTGCGAAGACTATCGCAATGCCGCAATTAACGTAGATTAAGCACTAGCGATAAATACGCAATTCGAGAACCATTAGTATATAGTTTGGGTGAATTTTGATTTTTCCAAAACAAATGCGTCGAACACTTATTCGATTTATTGTACACCTTATTTTACATAATTTTTCCAAGTAAAAAAATTGTTTTGTATTGTTTCAGTATCGCATTGAAGACAGCTCGGAATCAGTGCCGAAGACGGACATCGTCGAAACATCTTCAATCGAGTATGCGGACAGCGAGAAGGTGAGTACCTGCAAAAACAAAAGTTGCATGTAAAAATAACGAACGAAAGTAAAAAGGAAAGAAAGAGAGGGATGCGAGACGCGAGTAAAAAAAGTGGATATAAAAAGCGAGCGATCGGATTCGCTCGTCACGATCGTTGAAGGAAATGACTGCGGCTCTGGGGAAAGAAAAGAACGCATTGACATAAATCGGACGATTATGCCGACACGTTAGTGCCGCCCGCGATAAAACAAGGAAACGTCATTGTTTTCATGCAGACCTCGGCCTGTTAAGCGCAACCTTAAACGACTTTTTCGCGGCGGCCGCGCCGTCAGCAGTCCATGGAAATCGAAGAAGAGAGGTTATTGCGACATTCAAGGCTGCCGAGATTTTCCACTTTCGTTTTCAATCAACACTGACGTAACGTCGCATCACTTATCTAACGTTGCAACGTGACGTCACCACGACGATTGTGCTCGACTTGATTGCCGTCGAAGTTCGTCACTTGGATCCGATTCTATGCGCGTGTGAAATCGAGAGCGTAATTTTTTGTTTTTTTTCTTCGTTTGATTTTCATGTTTGCAATGCTATCAAATTTGCATTTTGTTACGAGTAAAAAGAAAATCCCCGATGTTAAAGTTATAATATAAGGAAGTAGATTGAAGACAATTTAATAGCTAAACATCGAGAAAAAGAATGAAAATATGTTTGCAGTATAGTACTGCCAAGTTGGCATATAAATATTTTATGTAATTTTAATATAAGAGCATTTTTCAAATAAGACCTTACTATCTTGAAAATTTATTTACGTTTTTCTTCTCGTTAAACTAAATTTTTTTAAATTTGTTGTTTCTTCAAGCTTTAATAATTTTTAAAAATTTCTTCATATTTATTTTTTTCGTTTTTTTTTTTTTTTTTTTTTTTGACATGAAAGAAAGGACACTGTCTCGAATGAAACAATTTTTTATCTCTTTTCAAAATTTATTTGTCTAGGCAGAACGGCTGTTGATTTTTTTACGTCCTTTATGCAAATGCTAGAGTGATTTCAGCAAAACCAAAAAAGGAAAAAAAGATCTTGAGCGTTTAAAACGAATAGTTACAACCAAGGTCGACATTCGCGTTGAAAAAAGACAAAAAAAAAACGAAAGCGAAACCTCGACGCGGAGTTAAAAATCATCGACGGTACTTCGTCCGCGATGAAACTTTGATTTGAAACTTTGATACCTTCGCTGTCAGACTTCGGGAACAACTCGTAATCACAAAGTCATCGTTCATTCTTTTCTCTTCTATTTGCTTTTCAATTTTGCTCAAACTGATAATAACTATTAGCAGTAAAACTTTTAACAAGAAAGTATAAAAAGCGAATCTAAAAGTAAGAACGTCGAAGAAAAATGAATGCGAAAACGACACCGGGCGGTATAATATAAGGCACGCGTATTTATGTAATAACGAGCGCGTACACGCGTTGCATCACGACGCGTCGCACGTAGCGATACGAGGATCGGGATTCGCGACAAAATTCGCACCGTATCTGGTTTCCCTTGGATTGGCCGATCGGTGCGCGTTCCGCACTATCAATTCACCGGCGTATTGTCATGCGTTGTCGCTCCTCCGCTGCGCCAAGTTTTAAGGTCGAGGATATACACGTGCTGGCTAACCTTGCAACCGTCACTGACTTTTTTTCTTTTTCTAATACGAAGCGACTTAGAATTGATGTCATTTGTTTTACCTCACGTACATTTTCGTTTGGAAATGAAAAAAAAAAAACAAAAAAAAAGGAAACATTGACGCGTATTTTCTTGAAATGTTAATTGGATACTTCTATCAACTATTCAAGATTTTTATGTATGACTTTTCATCTGACAAGATGATTATAAACTTTTGCTTGTGACTTGATATTGTTCATGCAAAAT
>JABFOV010001377.1:0-25813 GCA_022817685.1 Aradophagus sp. ZL-2020
TGGGGGCGGGTCGGCTTAACCAGCAGAGGGCGAAGAATTATTGACCTGGTACCAGCGCCCTGCCGGTGCAAACTAGCTACCTACTTTTTGCCCCACTTGACATGGGTCCTGGCACACGGATCCGCTGACAACATTTTTTTCGTTTTCTCGAACTTAATAGTGATTTAAAATAGTATTATTTCAAAAACGAGAGGGAGAAACGACGCAACTCTTTCCCGTATAAATCTGACAAATTCTTTAAGGTAATTCTTTAAATCTTTGCTACTAGATGAGTGTTTTTTTTTTTTTTTCAATTAACCCTTGCGACAAAGGGTTCTATTAATTAGTAATTAGTTAATGAATAAACATTTTTCATCGCTGCGAGTATGTTTTACATTTCCCTTTAATCATAAAAGTGAGCGCCAATCGGTTCCCAAAACAATTCTGGAAACAATTTTTTTTTCACTCTCGAAATTGGTAAGGGGTTACCCTTGGATTTTTTGAAAACAAAAAAAAAAAAAATTAAATTTTTCAAAACTTGTCTAATCCGCTTAAATCCGACGTGATACACTCCTGAGCACCTTAGACAGTGTACAGACAAAAATTCAGACGAATTGGTCGAGTGGAAAGTGAAATAACCAAAAAACCAAATGCAATTTTGCCTTTGGTATATATTCGGGTCGGAAAACCGATAATTATGGGCTATGAAAATGGTCAAATTTCCAATGTGCTTTTGATTAATTTCTTTTTGATACCACTTTTCACATTTTAAGAAAATATTGATAACTTTTTTATGCGTGTAATTAATATAAACTGTAATTATAAAGTTTGAAACAAAATTTCCCGGACATTATTGAAATTTCTGTACAATTCTCGTACATTTCTTTAACATATGAAATTCCTGCATGTTTCTCGGTTTTCCCGTTTGTCCTGTAGAGTAGACTCCCTGAATACGTTAAATCATGTACGACGCGTTTCCGTAGGTTTGTTTACGATCTGAAAATCATACTAAACATTACAAAATAATTGGCCAGACAAATGTGCTCGGCAAATATCGAATCAATAAACCGTATAACTGTCCGAACTTGAGGGAAATAAAAAAGAGCTTTACGAACGTTTACTGAGTAGTTGAGTTGTTAAAGTATTATGGAATAGTTCATTACGAACTGTATAATACAAGCCGGCGTTTTCTTGAAAGAATGCTTCACAAAGTTTGTTCCCTATTTTTAAGTCCCGGAGAAATTAAAATAATTGTTCTCGTGCCGTTACTTAAAAGTTTAAAATCAAACAAAAGAAAGCGTCTTGCATCTTCAAATAACTTGAAAGTGCATTGCATTATTGTCCCCGAAGAATTCAAAACAGACTCGAAATCTAATCAAGTTTTCACGATGTTTGGACTAAGATACGTAAGATCGAAAGATGTGATCACAAGCGCGTAAAAACTAGCCACGGATGATTAAAATCTCAATACTGCGTCCTCGCGTTAGAAACGTCTATAAAAACATACATGATCTTGTATAAGTCTTGTATAAGTCACCCCCCCTCCCGCCCCCTCGTTCCCATAAGAGGAGTTGAATAAAAGGTAAGAAACTGACTTATTCATCACAGAAAACATTTCAAAGGCAGAACAAAAAGAAAGATTTCAAAGAAGAAGAATGGGAAGAAGAAAAGCGAAAGCTCATCGAATCGGATCGATAGTATGCGTCAACATCAGCAACACACCGAGGCATCCCGGGGTTTATTCTTAACCCCCTTTTCCGCGGTTCATTCCTTTGGAGTGTCGATCGAGGAGCTAGCGAGCGTTTTCCGGGCGTTGCCGCAGCCGCGCCTTCGAAACAAGCGGCCGATTTCCCGAGCACTTGAGCGGCTTTGTGCTCGCGGAACAGGAGGAGGAGGAGGAGGAGGAGGAGGAGGAGGAGGAAAAGGAAGGGGTGAGGGTGACTTTTTTTTGTCTTCTATCCACCTGGCGGAATAAAAGTGCAGCGCTCGTCGAGAATGAGCGATTCAGGGGGTCGAATTGGAGCGGCGGTGCGCGACATCGACGGAAATAATACGCGGGCCGTTCGATGCGCCGCGGCCGCGCGTAGACGAGAGGCTAACGACCTGGCCAGGTGGGATCGATGAGCTCTAATGCCGAAGCCCTCATCTACAGGCGGGCTAAATGTGCCGCACTTGGTTGCAGTCTGTTGCCATCGAGCTGCCCTACTTTTCGCTCTTTCAACCCAAGCGACACCGACTGCGTCAAAATTCACGCCGCCGATCGTCAGCGGCTTAGGGGCCCTTCAGATCGAGACGCGCACGACGTACGCCACGCCGTTTTCCCATTTAAATAGCATTATAGCTCAGCGTTGCGTACGCTCGAACGCAATCATTCTGAAGGGTCCATTATTTCGGAGTCCGATTCGATTCGCGTCGACGCTGCGCTCCGTCTTATGCGTTCGAAGGAAGAGCATCCTTGCGGCGTTTCTAATTTAGTGATCACTGTACGAAATCGCCGTCGCCAAAAGTCATATAAAAAACGATTTCGTTGAAATAAAACGAAATTGTGTCAGACTATGTGGAAAAAAGATATCTGAATGGCGTATGTAACAAGGTCGGTACCATACGTTATCCAGATAAGGTCAGATTATATTATATAATATTATATAATATTATATTGATTATATATATTATACATTATATCATATAATTAATATAATATTATATTATATTAATTAACATTATATGGAAGAGATGCGGATATCATACGGATCATGGCCGAGTTTCAGATGCAATCCGAAAATCATCCATACTTTATTGTTTGGATCACATACGAAAAAAGTGGCATGATCCAGACATTGAACTATGGATAAGTTTTGGATCACATCTTTGCCTCTACCATGATCCACATAATATCCATATACTTTTCATATAATGCTACATTTTGATATAATCTGACTTTATCTGGATAACGTATGGTTATATCTGGATGCAAAACGTGAATAATATATAGCTTCAATTTTTTCCATACCACTTCCAAAAATTCCGTGGTATTTCACGAACTGTCACTGGCAGGAACATGATACAAAAATAAGCATACTAAAATTATACATTGCTTTTAAGTAAAGCTACTATTAATTGAATAGTTGATTGAAAATAAAATACAACTTTTATTCTGTTTTTTACCACTAACGAGAAACTTAAATTTGTATTAAGCACAATTCAATTCAGAGGCGACCATCAGAATTAAACTTACTTGGCTGTAACAGATTGGAATCCTCTCTTTGTATTGAACAAAGCTGTAGATCGGTCCTAACTGATAGGTGGATCAATGTACACACAAGTATATAATCAATGTAAAATCCCTTGACAAAGTCAAAAGCAATCCGATGACCCAAGTTTTTGAATCTTACAACTAAATTTAATCAGCAAACTATTCAAAATCCTGGCTACAAATAACTGATTTGTATCAAACACACTCAACATTTGAATTTAAATTACATTGAGGGTGTGATAAGAGTTAAGATAAGAAATTTATACAAGGCATATATATTCAATCGAAAATAAACGACTATCACTGTATAAATTTATGATTATCATATTTTAAAATGTTTGATTTCATAATTTAAATCTGGTCAGCTTTTTGTCAAATTTCACAAAAGCTTTAGTTTTTTTATTACATTTTTAACATTTATAAGCTATATAATTGCTTTAATTAATTTACCTATTATATTATACATTGATAAATATCTTCTCAGCAAACAGTGTAAAAAATAATCAAATTTTAGATATATACTGTAAAACATAATTTATTTTACATTTTTTACGGTGTAGTTAATAAAGGATTATCATGAAAAATGCACCAAATTAAACGCAACGCGATTTTCAATAGCATGCAATGGCAAGAAACGAGTAATCCCCAGAATGTTCAGTTCACCTTGGATTGCCGGATATTTGAAGTGCGGAATTGATTTTCTTAGCCGAATCGCAAGCTGAAATGAATAGAGAGTATGAACGCTACTCCATCATCAATACCAGACGGCGATACAGATCGCAAAAATTCGGAACTGGATTTTACAATCCCTTCATGTTTCGATGGATCACTCGCTAATACATAGCCGCTACTTTTCGAGATTGATCTCGATTCGAGCAACTATGCTTACCTTTCTTGCCTTTGTATAACTAGAAAGGTAGCAATACGAGAATTTATATTTTTTATTGTTTCTTTTTTTCCGCCCGAGCTCAGTCAAACTTCTTTAGTCGATTATGCGTAAAAAACATAATGACACTTCAAATTATTAAATCATATTATAACAATGAAGGAGGGATGACAATTTTTTGTTGCCTATTTGGGAGTTTTTAATTGCAAATTTGAGAACGAGAGTTTTTCGTTGACAATTTGACAATGAAAGTTTTCCATTGTTAATTTGGGAATGGTGGTTCTTCTTCCCAGCCATCGGAATATGCACTATACTGTAATTTTCAGTGTATACACTTACAAAAATTACTATCATCTGTGAAAATTCTGACATTCTTGATTGTTTATTTCATAAACTGAAACAATCTTGATAATTCCGCATTTGCACAGATGCGTTGCGCAAATGTTCAACGGCAATCATTTCAGTTATCTATGAAAATCTGTTTTGTACATATATATATATACAAAATTTGTTTTGTACAAAATAAACATTTTTGTTTATGTAAACAGTTAAATTCGCAATCCACAGCAATATTACAACAATCTATTACGTTTCTTGGTGTAAAAAAGCACTAATATTTACAACTTTATTTCTTTCTTATTCGTCAAGATATAGATGTAATATATTCATTAATGTTGCCGGCGCAATGCAGGCGTTTCGTAAAATTGACTTTTAAAAACGCTTGTCTTACCGCGAGTGCCGAGACTCGTAACGCTTTGATTTACTTAGCGATTGGTCAACAAAGTATTTGAATAACCATTTTGTTATAGTACCACGTTATCTCATTTGTTTCAGCGCAGTTTCCGACGCCTTATTGCCTCGCACAAATCCAATCACTGTATACATTAACATTTATATAAACAAACAAAAACGGCGACGGTGTTGTGAAATGAATATGAACCTTTCATCACCGAAACAAACTTTTCCGTTTCACGTATGAGTTCTTCATTGTAACTTTATCCATGTAAACAATTAATTAAAACCAATTAGAAATAAGCGAAATGCTAATTCAAAAATTAAAATTGAATAAGTACATTACCCATTAATTGAATATAATGGTTAAATGTTATAAAAAAAAAGTAAATAAAAAATAAGAAAATAGTTAAGTAAACATTAAGACCGAATAGGTATATTACCTATTGATTAAATCTAATGGTTATTTAATAGGAATCATTCGTGTCACCTCTTATTCAATAAATGGAACATCCATTTATTTGATCTTATTCAATTATCAATCAATTCCACCCTATTATTTAATAATTTAATAATATACAATTTAAATAAATCTCTCTGTCAGGGTTGTGGAAATATAGGTTCGTAGCATAAAAACTGCACGACCGACAATGGATTAGTAAGAAAAGTATAAACCTAATACCTAAGGTAATTCCTTTTTTCTTTACTTCTTGTTGTCACAGTAGATGTCTGCAAAATGTTTACAGTAGTTTATAACAATTTTTTAACAACCTTGGTTCTATGACAAGTTCCATAATGACAACGTCCATAATCACTGGGGAAATTATCAACTATATAGAAGTCAGAGTGTGCAGTAACATGAAGAATAATGCACAGCTTTATCGATAGATGGCATAATAGTGTCAAATGAATGTATTAACCATGTAGGTGACATGAAACCATTTTCACTGACCCGTTTGAATGACCGACCGTTAGGAAGCGCGATCTGTTCACTGGATCAATCTTAACAGCACAACATAACCTTAATGTTATATGCAATCGCTTTTTTGTAAACAAGTAGGCAATAAAAAACAAATTAAAAGAATTGTTTAATCATTAAAAATTATAATAAAGCTATTTCACTTTGAATTTAAAATGTATTTTATGTATCAAGCATTGTTTTTTATCACTCAAAATTATTCACGACCTGGTAAATAATAGTAAAATATTATTTCAAATTATTTGAAATATTATTTAAAAAATTTAAAATATTATTTAAAAATAATAAAAAAGTATTTATTTATTTATTTTTCCTTCATTTTACAGGAATCAAAAATTATGAACTATAAAAATAAAACGATCGTTTGAAGTTTTTTCAGTTATATGGGTTGTACTATTATAGGTCATCATAGGTTATTATAGGTTATTATAGGTTATGTTTACATGTTTAAGATTGATCCAGTGAACAGTCAGCGCTCTCTAGTGAGCGGTCATTTAATAGGGACACATTCAATACATTACAGAGATAGGCTTTGTCACCTACATGGTATTCTTAAATAATGTAACAAGGAAATTATGCAAACGGAGTATTAATTAAAATTACACGGAGAATAGAAATAATCACTGAGTGATTTTGTACTGGAAATTTTATTTATAAAATCACTTAGTGATTTTTTCTGTAGTACTATATATAAAAAGCACATTGGAAATGATGGAAAGAGCCTTGGGAATTCGAAAAGCGTTATCAATGGCTCTTTCTTTGTTCGAAAAAAAATCAAGATCATGTTGGTATTTTAGAAGATTTAATGTTATTGTTACAACCATTTGAAAAGGCTGCAATCGATATTTTTGGATCAGACTATCTAACTATTTCTCTTATAATAATACCCTTAATTCACGGATTATACTAAAAATTGCTTAGTTCAGAAATCATCCTTGAAAACTTCAGTTGTTTAATGATCCTCATTATCATTCATCATTATCATCCTCCTTCATTCTATATGCTAATTTCCTTTATACACAGGTCTAAGTAGACAAGTATTATCAATAGTATTGTACTTAGGCCTCATCTTCAACTCGTCTACGATTTGTTGTGCATTTTGGTATAAGTTTTCTATGATTTGTAATGATGATTCTTTATAATTCAACATTTTTGTAACTAACGAAGAGACGAATTCGGCACTCAAATGTGTATATTCTAGGTAAGGGGCAAGCTGTAAAAGTACATTATTTTTAATACCATTGCCATAATTCTAACTTAAATATATACACTGTATATGAAAAAATGTTTAGAAAGTATTTAACAAAATTATTCTAAATTATTTCAAGCTGTATGTACCCTAAGGGAACAAGATAGTCGAAAAAATATTGATGCAATATGGACGGTTTTGTTGATTAAATGTTGAATTAGTATTGCAGAATTATTGAAATAATATCATATCTATGTACCAATGTCCGCTCAGGTGATATTGTTTCAATATCAATGGGTTCAATATTGAATAAATATTTATCACATTAAAATGATATTAAATTGCTATTGATGACATGATGTTGATGTAAAGTCGATACAGCGTTGAGTCCATAATGACGTTAGTACTGAAACAACGTCGGTTTAACGTTGATTCATCGTTTTTAGCTTTCCAAAAATGTCAAGTGAAGAAGTTCTTATAAGCACCTTTCTTATCAAAGGCTTTATCAATGTCATTTTAATATCCAACATCGTTATAAACTCAACACTGTTTCAAGTTTTTATCAACATGATGTTGTCGATATAAATTCAATATGTTTTTAATGTCATCAATATTGATTCGATATTGAAATGATATCGCCTGAGCGGACTTTCGCATATTGATACAAGATTATTTTAATGATTCCGCAATACAGATTTAACATTTCATCAACAAAAATGTCACTATTGATTCAATATTTTTCGAATATCTTGTTCCCCTAGGGTAAGTACCCATTGAACCAAATGTACCCAGATTCGGTCCAGTATCGCCCAATTTTTTGTTCAAACCAATTCAGTTTTATGTCCAAATCTGGCTCAAGTATAGGCCCAGATTAGCTTAAAACTAAAAACTTTTATTTAATCTGGGTCAAATATAGTCTATGAAGTAGACCTATAGACGAAAGGACTTAGACTGGTTTAAATGTAATCGTAGATTCGGGCATATTGCATCCCTCCAGGCGTGGTTCAATGGGTAAGAAAGTCGTTTTTGCTGTGTATATACATAATTATAACTACTATTTATAAAATAGAAAAGTAATGAAAGATTTAAAAAAAATACTCACTCCTTGTATAGAATAGGACAAAGTGAGAGATTTCTCGGGAGGGGCGGTGTAAATAGTCTGACAAGTGGTAGGATTATACAACTTTTTCATTTCTGAGTTTATGATGGATATATCTTCGGCAATTGTTCTGTTTTTCGGTTTAATTCGCCTTAACAAGGTTCCCGCTATGTTTCTGTTCAATAAAACGTCTATCCATTTTGTTTTCTTTATCAATATTTCAACGACTTCACTCTGAATTAATTGATCGCAAATTTTAGTTTGTATCTGTGGCGATGTTACCCATGCACCTATAAGTGGTTTTATGTATCTTGTCACCTAAATATCGAAAGAAGAAAAAAAGAAACTTTTTGTTTAAACTTGTTGACGGATTTGCGGAGAAACTTGATTCTCTAATTTTTAAAGGACAAATAATGTAGTTCTCATAATTATGCCCTTTTCTATTAGAAAATAATATTTCTGCAAAATACAATTCTATTCTGATGTCGAAAATTCATTTTCGATGTCAGTACTACGGCACTTAAATCTATGTTATGTAAGCATTGCCGCGGTAAAACTACATGTGGTACTTTAATTAGGTGAGGAGGTACATTAATAGAAAAGTTAAAAATTACTTCATGAAATGAAGATGATATGTTAATTTTATCGTTATGTATGCATTATTATGTACTGTTATGAATCTGTTATATATTCGTTATATATCCGTTGGAGTAACAAAATATCCCATTAAAAATATCTTGCGAAAAAATATTCTCAGTACAGAAATCCCCTGAATGTTAATTTTGTGAATGTTAATTTTTTTATTTTAATAAATTGAATAATGAATTGATAATTGATGAATTGATTGATAATTGTATAATGAATTGATATAATAATATTAATGAAAATTACATTATCATTATTGATAATAATAAAAATGATAGAAATAATCTATTTAAAATTTAAAAATAATAAGGTATACATAACAGTGAAATGAAAAACCATAACTTTTAATGTAATATTATTGGAAATAATTTAATTTACAAAGTACTTACATAGTGAGCCACAAAGTCTTCAGAAACGTCTTTATTGGCGTCATTTTTTAGCTTATCATTGTAATCATTAAACACTGCCTCTAACTTTAGCAATTTATTTCTCAGTTTCACGTAAATTTCTTTCTCTGGACTATTGTCACCGCACGGGGAACCATTAACCTTTAAAACAGTTAATAATCCTTTGAAACAAACTTTGGTAGTTTTGAAAAGTCTTTGGTAATTATATCTAATACTTTGGTAATTTTAAATCGATTCTTTCATAAAAAAAAAAAGAAAGAATGTGATTTTATATGTCACGGTTACCAAAGCTTTGATAAAAATTGGCCAAGCCTTTTTCTGCGTGTAGTAATATTTAAAAGAAAAATATTTTTCATGCTTGGCAGATATACAAAACTAAGTCCATGAACGTTTATTAGTAAATTATTTATTAGAAAAAAGTTCATGTCATAAGTTTGTAACTCTGCAGTCAAACTCAATTGCCTCAATTTTAAACACCGTGTCTCAGTTTGTTACAAATAAGACGCTTTTAGTTTATCAATTACCAAAAATATCTTAAAATTAGACACTTGTTTTTAGAGTGTGAGACCCTCAAATCCAAATTTAATAAAAGTTAAAGTGCTAAGTATATAATCATAAAGAACCTTCAGTTTATGTCAATAGAATGTTTAAATATTAGTCTAATACTTACCGATATGATACACAGAGCTGCCAAAAAAAGGGCGAGACGCGACATTTTGAAGTGTATTGAGTGAATCAATTTTGTTAATAACATGACTTTGGGATTCTGTTTCCTATATTTATATGTACGATTCTTACTGTAACAATTTATTCTTTCTTTTTTTGTAATTTGCAAGTTTTTTTAATTTTGCAATAATATGCAAAATAGTTAATTGTCATTTCACAATGTTATTATTGTTGTGAAACTTGTTTCATTTAAATATTACGAGTGAAAAATAATGCGAATTTCGCAATTAGCGCATTACGTTGACCTGGCCAAAAATATCAATATTGCAATTTTCAAACGCCTATCACAAATAATTAAAAAAAGTTACAAATTATCAATTTATTAATGACGGGTAGAAAGAGTTAAGTAACTGAAGAAATGTTACTTATTTCTGTGTAAACAATGTCTGTAATTGTAATTTTTATCACATTAATAATGTAGAAAGATCAAAGCTAAAAAGGGTAGTTTAGATAGAAAAAATTAAAATATATAAAAATGTGTTTTTTAGCATTTTATATAAGAAAAATTAAAATATATAGAAATGTGTTTTTTAGCATTTTATGAAATTTATCGGGTAGTTCGCTCATTTAGATGAATTATATTTCATAATTGTTATTTTACTATACTACAACATTTCGCAATTTGAATTTTTTTATTTTATTTATTAAAATAAAAATCACTTGAAAATTTAGAGAAGTTAAGGAATTTCATTTGATAACATGGTGGTTACCCTATATAAGCATTTTCGTTTTTCTACAGAAAAGTGAAAATAATGTATTATTAATTAATACATTAAATATATCGTGAACAACGGTATTTCAATACAATGATAAAAAATTAAAAATAAAATAAATTAAAAATGTGACAGTTATTCCTACTTATAAATGTATTGCATAAAAATAGTAGTAATTATGATTGCATTAAAAATTATTTTAAAATGTTTAAATATATAAACAAATATAAAAATAATAAAAATAATCTAAACTGTGATTGTAAAAGTTGCACATATAAATATATGAAACTGAATGACCCCAGTTAGGTTATTGACTCAATCCGGTCAAAATGTTAATGTTACATGTAATTCTTTCTTCCGTGGCTTTGTGTTTCATTTCAGTAAGTATAATTAAATTTAATAAAGTCAGGTGTGAAACAGAAAGTAAAAGATTATAAAATGAACTATTACAATATATGATGATATTTTTAATTTTCAAGTAAAATAAAATTCTTCTAAATTTTTTAATCATTTAAACAATGTTTTGAAGCTTGTCAGTGCTGGTTGCAGTGATAATGACCTACAGAAAGAAATATATGCAACACTGGAAAATAAATTGCTTAAAGCTGAAACAAAATTCAATGACTGTAATGAGCAGTTACAGAAACTCAGTTCCAAAGATATTACTGCGAACTTTTTATCTCACTACGTATGTATTTTAATTTTGATTTAGGATACACAAAAAGCTTTTACATATTATCTGTGCAAGTCGCACAGGTCACTAGTAAAATCTGCTCTTTGTGTGGAAACATTCTTTTATTTAAACTTTCTTTAAGTTAGCAGGACTTTCAGCAGAATTGAATGGGACAATTTTGAAATTCGAAAGCTAATTATAGATTAATTTGGTACTTCATAGCCACATTTTAAACTGTTATTGTTTTGAAAATCGTGGGTGCTGCTATAATTTTTGAAATATTCAGCAAGACCCAACGAAAATTATAAAAACAATACAAATTACTAATCTAGGAATTGATTGGTAATAATAAAGATAATGCATTTATTCGATTTTTGATACAAAACTAAAACATTGAAAATATCATCAGATCGGACAAATTTCGATTTCCTGGTTCGATGAATATGGGCTATGAAAATAGTTACATTTTTAAGTATCATAAATTGAAACTATTAAATTAACGTATAATTAGCCTTTGAATTTGCGCGTAGTCTCATTCGATTCTGCTAAAAGGGTTCTGCTAACTTTAAGTACGTTTTATTTAATCATATAAACAATTTTTTTTGTTCCGTGGATGTTTAGGCGACAAACTTTGTAATGCGAAGAATGGGTTGGTTTGTGACTTCGTCGGATAAAAAATTTAAATATTGTGACAGATTTTTAAGAAAGGAAGTTCAAAATCTTTTGAAAAAGAATACAAAATGGAGAAACGTTTTATTAAATGAAGATACAGTCACAATCTTACTGAATAGAATTCTAGTAGAAAACAAAACGATCAGTGATGATTTACATAGACTTAATTTGAAAATGAAAATATTATCTAAATTCTCTGCCTGTGGCAAAAGTATTAGTTCCGATCCAAGGAAAAATGACAATTTTGATATTGTAAGAGGAGTAAGTATTTAATTTGTTTACTTCCCTTTATTCACGTATTTATTTGTCTAGCTGTTTGCTTTAAAATATTATTTTAATATTATTTAATATTATTTAGAATTCTTTATATAATAAAATCCAAAAACATTTTTTATAAGTTTTAGCCTTATAAATAACATGTAGGTGTGCTTTTGCAGCATAATGAACAAAAACATATTGAACTACTTCAATGAATTTGGCCATTTGGCCATTCAATTTGTTTTTGATTATTCGGAGTGCAATTGTTACTTTTTTTGATTAGATTAATCAATAATTTATAATTATTTCAATATAAGCGCTATATAAAGCAATTTTATACATCCAACTATAAGTTTAAATTTAAATCAAAATTACAATAATTTCTATTTTGTAGATCCTCCCGTACTTGGAAATCGTTTCTTTAAATATCGATTATCTCTCTAATTTAATTTCCAATCTGATGAGTTACAGGAAATCATCATTAGAATTAATAGAAAACTTATATCAAAACTCAAGAGAAATTATAGAAAAATTAAAAACGATCCCCAACTATTATATTATAGATAACCATTGCTTACGTATACCGGTACACAACAGAAATGAAAAATTGGATTTACGACGAAAGAGACACATTAGGTAGACAGATGGAGACATGCTTTCATATATTTATGTAAAAAAAAATGCATATTTATGAAGGTTTTGTAGACATTTTTGTTATATTAAATCGTGTCTCATAATTAGAAATAGATAAGCACAGACAACAAAAAAGTCATAAAGACAGACAGCATTGCTTGTGCTACAAATAGAGGCGAATGGGTTTATAAGAGACAGTGTAACATTTTTATTTGATTCAATATTCGGTTTATACAGGCGACGTTCTCTCAATTTACACTAGCGAAAACAGTAACATCTCAAACAAATTATTACGTTAAAATAAATTGTTATTTTAAAATTGTATGAAGTGATTTATGCATCAGGAAAAATCTTGATCGGGAGTAATATATATAAATATAAAAAGATTGATAATGAATTATAATAGTAATTTGGCATTTATTTACAAAATTATTTATTATACAATGTATCATGAAATTGCATTGGTAACAATTACAATAACATTAATCTGATCATTTACAAGTACACAACTTAAATCAAAAAAGTATGGAATAGGTTAGTCTATCCATATATTGTCGGTAATAATAATAATAAAAAAAAATTACACATAAATGTTAACGCATCTTTTTTGTAATACTGGCGTACTCGCGTTACTACAAGTTTTGTTTTTCATTCCATTTATTAATTACATACTAGTTTTGCGCAAGATAAATTTTTTTATTGAATAAAGTATAGTATATTCTCAACTCGCGCAATAGAAATACATTTCTCTTTTGATCTTTTCGTGCTGTGAGTATTTATTTTAGCTGATACTTTTCACCTCGGTAAAGTTGATCGCAAAAGAATATCTTTTCTAGAAAAGTATTATATCTTGTAAAAATGAATAACATATTCTTTTAAAATAACTAATGTCTTATTGATGTATTTTGAAAGAAAAAAGGTTTTTTGATGTATGCTAGTTTTTTGTTTTGGAAATCCCTTAAAAAGGAATTTTTTTATTCAAAATGTACAATTTGAGGCTTAAAGGATATTTATAAAAGTGTGATAAACGCAAATCTGTGATTATCCGCGACCATTCTCGAGTTAAATATTACGCAGTTTATGTAACAAAGTATTAATTAAATAAATATAATTAGTGTATAAAAATGATAAAAATCGTTTTTTTTAATTACACCTCAGCAACCAAAAAATACGTGACCTCACTGTGACGTCACGTGTGACTTACCTGTGACTCACATATGAGTCACAGGTGAGTCACAGGCTTTGAAATACGATGTAACAATGCCACGTCACAGCGAGGTCACATACCATTTTTTGATTGCACTGGTGATTATTTTAAATTATCAACTGAATTAATTTTATTTATGGTATGATTTATCACTTATAAATTTTTACATTATTCCCAAATATCATTGAGTTTTCATGTGATCAGTTGATATAGTTAATACATTACAGTCAGTATTACTACAATCGTTTAACAATATCATGTGGTAAATCACAGATCTAATGTTTCCAAATAGTCCATCCATTGTTTTGATGTAAAAACTGTAATTTCAAAACCAATTTTAACTAAAATATGCATCATTAAAACGCCAGTTTCACATCAATCAAGTTATAAGTATGCTCTGCAAGTGCACCACAATCCAAGCGTTAAAATTTGCACCAAATATATTGTTTTGTTATTAAACTGACAAAGTATGCACCATTATTTGCACCGTGATTTGTTTTTTGATATATTAAACACCTAACAATCATCGAAGATACAACGTAAATATATTATTGACTTTCAGAAAAAAGGTATTTTTGTTGTAATTACGATGTACAATTAATGCAAAACTTTTTGGATCTTTTATATAAAAAATACAATGGTAAATATGTGTACTGGAAATAGTTGTTAAGTGTTTGACATAAAATTTAATAGAACTGTTTGACGGCATTAATTGTGCAAATTTCAACGCTAGGCTAACTAAAATGTTTTAACATTTCTTGACGGTTAAAACATTAATCGATCGTGAACAGTATTAATATTTAAAACATTAAGTGTTAAATTTCGTCATAGATGTGCAATATTAAATACCATAATATACTTCTTGCATATCAATTGTTGAAGTTATTATGTAGTGTTCACTTATATGAAACGTTATGGATAAACATAAAAGCCGAATTATAACGACTAGATTTTGCATTAAACTCATTAAAAATCATCGCATCTAAATTTAACATGCAAATGTTAAAATTGTGCTTCTTTTGCAACAAATTAGAAAATGTTCCGTCAAAATTCCATTATATGTCACTTTCAACTATAAAAACTTCTTTGAAAAAGTGTAAAAAGTTGTATAGAACATACAAAACTAAAATCTGGACGTAAAGATCGTAGTTCGTTTAATTTTTCGTCTTATATTTATTTTATTCTGATCGAAGAATTCAATCACTTTTTAGTCTCGCTAAGAACGAAGAAAATGTTGAAGTTCTTTAAAATTTGTTGTTTCACTTGTTGAAGTCTAATTAATTAATGAATTAACCAACAAAAGGGAAGGGATAGCCAACAGGTGGTGGAAAGAACCCTGGGTAGGCTGGAACTGTAGGCTGCAAAGCTACTGTAGAAGTGATGTAAGTAGTCAATTCAGTAGGAACAACCTTTGTGGAGTATAGAGTCGTGTAAGCTGTTTTTGCACCAAAAGTCAGCTTCAAGACCTTCGAGTCGGAAACTGTAGCTAGGGTTTGTGTGATTATAGGTGCGCTGGTAACTGTAAATTGCTGTTGTTGTGGGAAAAACGGTAGCTGCTGCTGCGGCAACTGTGGTACTTGAGGCACTTGTGGTACTTGAGGCAATTGTGGTACTGGAAGTTGTGGAGTAATCGTCGAGGTACCGAATTCAAATGAAGTTCGTGGTACTGTTGCCACAGGTCTTGTCAAGGTGGAGAATATGGTGTTGCCGTTATTCACAACGGGAATCACGTGTGATTCATAAACTGTGTCGTATACAACAACTGGTCGAGAAGTGGTGATTACTTGAGGTTGAGCTTGTCCGAAATAATTTAAAAGAGCGAGACGTTGAGGGTCGTTAACTCTGTTATCTGGTGAAGTTTTGGTTTGAACTGCATCAGTTTTAATTTTAGAAGGATTTACAGATTTGACTGCTGGATTTAAGTCTACATCCAAATCAGAATTATTTGGAACCACGACTTTCTTAGGAATATCATCATCATCTCTGTTATCGTCTTCATCGCCAAAATCTAACTCCAAATGAAGTTCACTTCCTGCTTCATCTAATTTCGAATTGAATTCATTGAGAGTTTTACTTGGTATGAACTGATAGATTTCCATCGGAGGTAAAGTCTTCGTAGCAGTGACTAACCTAGCTATGTTATACGTTTGAACCAACGTCATTTTTGTAGTATTATTGTTAACAATCACTGGTAAGAGGTAAGTCTTGAGTAGGGTTTGAGTGGTGGAAAATGTTTCAGTTATTGTTTCAAGTGGAGGAGTCGCTTGACCATTTTCCAAGGAAATAGCTGGCAACGTAGCAACCGACGAATCTAATGGCAAAGTACTTTCATATGCAGCTCCCGTGTTAGCTAAAATATTTTCTGTCAATGGTTCAGTTGGGGAAATTGATGTCACTGGATCAGCGGTGGCGAACGACTTTTTTATAGTTGAGGTTACTGTTACGTAACGTGTGTTCTTCAATGTTCCAACCTGTAAAAAAATCAGTATTATTTACTATTCAAAATTTAATTGAACTTCTACAATTCATTCAAATCATTTTGCCTTACCTGGAATGTGTAAGGAGACTTGATAGTTGCAATTTCAAAGTAAATATCATTAAAGTCAGCTGGTGTGGAAATTTCAATGTTAAGAGTTTCTGTTGGTAAAATGATTTCAGACGGTTGAATTTGCTCCTGGACACTGACATTTAATATGTCTTCAGATTCACTTTCATCCAACTCGTCGTCATAAACCGAATCTTGTTGAACTTTCCTTTGACTGACAGGTGCTAATTGATCTTCCGGTAAGGTTAGCTGTGAAGTTGGAGGATTTGATTCTAATGGTGATGATGTTTGAACATTAGTTACAGTACTAGTAGTCGCTGGTAATTGAGGTTGCTGCGGTTCTGCCGTCTCTATTGTTTCCACGGACTTTCTGATAGCGATTCGAGGTTTAGGGGTCGTTTTGTAAGACCATCTTCCCTGTGTCCTAGGCAATTTCGTTTTGGGCACTGGATTCAAGAGGGGATTGTTTTGATCATTTTTGTTACTCTTATTGAGCTTGAAAGGTGTACTTGGCTGGTTGCTGGGCCTAAATCCACTGCGACGACGTGTAACAGGGGCTTCTGTCGTGGTCGTTGGAATACGATTTCTGTTTTTAATAATAATTTGATTAATTATGAATTATGACGTAAATCATGATTTGATTTAAATAACATGTCTTTAATTTTCTGTTTGTTTTTTTTTTTTTTTTTTTTAATATCAAAAGGAATGATTAGTAAAATTACGCGTTCCAGTAACTAAAGTTATTAATGATTTCGATCAAATTAATGATCGTTCTTTAGCTCACACATAGTCAATTCGTGACAAGGTACATGTAATCACTAAAAAATATTCATCTGACTATGCCAATACACAATCCATAAGCTAACAACAACGGCGTACTCGAACTTACTTATAACTAGGTCTGGCTGTTGTAGGTCGGTTTTTATTGTTCGGTCGAAACGATGGATTGAATTCCAAACTATCGGCATCGTCGACTATCTTGTTACGGAATTTAGGTCGCGCTTGGGCAGCGTTGGTGTTTCGTCGATTTGGCCGTACACCTAAATAATAACATGTGAATCAATAAATGTGAGTTAAATGTCAGATGCAATCACGCAGCAACTATATATTCGAATGACTGGGAATTTGAATTAAAATTACCGTCCGCCGTGAATTCATCTGAACCAGTAGCTGGAGTTGGTTCCAGGAACTGTTGTCTATGTTTTCCATGCTGCGGCCCGATGGTTTTCAATATCCTTTGGCTGCTGGTCGGCTTGATTTTGCCTTCCACAGGTTGGACAGCGGGATTTTTTAAAATCCTCGACGAACTTTGCAAGACTTGTGCGTACTTTCCATTAATGAAGGTGCCAATAACGCTGGTTTCATGGACCGTAGTGATATCATCCTTGACAATAGTGCCGCCAAGTTTGGTAACAAGACCCGTTGGGTTTTGTTTGGTCTCACGTCTTGCCGACGGCCTTGGTTTCGCCGGGGCTTTGGAGCTTGGCCTTAAATTGATGAGCTACGATAAAGAACGGATAGTCATTATCTCATAAGTCATATCTTACGACCATCATTAACTAAACATAGAATTAAACTACGTCAGCGTTCTTGTGTAATTTTAGAAACAAAAAATTATACAAGAATGAAAGCATCGTGTTCATCAAGGTGTTGTTTCCGCATTTTCAACTTCTGCTTAGATCGATGATAAGATTTAGTGACTTTCGCGAACGCCGGTGCGACTACGTAACGCATTTAGAAAAACAATTCCGTCGCAAAAACTAGGCCTTATTGATGTTATGGTTGATTGTCGATATTCTTCTTATATTTATTTGCCGTAATGAAAACAACGACGTTGTTTCTGAACAGGATAAACACATCAACTGATTAATAAATATAATGGAGAAATTCTTATTATGAAACGATTCCTTACTTATTATGAACGTTCGTATATAATTGTAAGTGCAATGAGTTTTCATCCTTGAAATTCTTAAGTTAAAGTCGCACAGTCTCTAATTACATAATAAAAGAGTGAAAATTCCTTGGAAAAAAAAGATTTTTCAGTGTTCATGGATACATTTGATAATGATCCTACCTTGTACGTTTCATCCACCATTTCGGCAGGTTCCTTTGAAAGAAAATCATATTCTGGTTCAGCCAAATTGTTCTTCAATTTCGGTGGATCGTCGTTCGACTGAATTTTGGTGATTTTAGATGCAACCACCGGAACATTCGTTGCTACTTCCACGTGCGTCTTTATAGCCTATTAAAAGTAACACAAGAATTCAGAAAAACATTTCACATAAGATTGATGCGCGATCGAATTAAAAGCATGGAATTTATAATTTAAGTTATAAATATGTATGATTAAAAATGGATAAACTTCTCAAACAGCATCAAAGATACGGAAAACTAATAAAACGTCTGACTGGAGTTGTTGCGCAAGATATTTTTACGAAATCGTATCGTGGTTTCTCGTTTGAAATTTAATCGAGACTTTGATGTTTCTTGATCTGCCTAAAAGTTTGATGTACTGTTAAACAAATACTGATTTGAATTTTTATAATTGGCGTTTTTGATGAGCTTAACTATTTTTAACGACATTTTAGCTATTTATGGTTTCATTATAGATCCTTGTAGACGAAGTTCAACAATATATTTACATTCATCGACGATTTATTTTCCAACCGATGCTTCATTATCGATAGTTCATAATGAATATTTTTGTACATTTGCCAATTAAAATATCGAAAGGATAAAAAAAAAAAGGAAAAAAAGTCGATACAGGCTCTTGTTCGGTGATCACCCGTGTATGTACACTAAACGATTAAAATCTCGATGTACAAATGGTAAGTCGACATATGTTGCGAACGCTCGGCTGTATGTAAATTCGCGTACTATTTGCACCGCGGAGAAATTGTCGGCGTTAAACGGTTCGAGTGTAGAAAGGATTTCGTTGTACGTCGCTCAAGGATTTGAACTAAGAATGCGCGCGATAATGAATCATTCACGTGGGAACCGGTTCTCACCAATTGACGATTCGCGCGTTTACATACGCTCGTTTTCGTTATTACGCGCGATTCCTATTGATCAATCAACACGAGATTTATGCTTCGCACGTGACGTTCTACTTATTAACTCCGTACATCAAGATATTAACAATTATCAACATACGTTTCATTTAAATCACTGTCGTTTTGTAAAATTTATTTGGGTTTTTAGAGATACAGTGACAGTAATTGAGAGGTCGCAAGCAATATTGGCTGACATTTTTTCATTCCGAAACTTCACTGAAAAAACATGCACAAATTATATATATAATAATTATGTAAATTAAAAATGTTATATTTGATGTTGCGAATCGTCAAAAAACAGATTTTTGAAGTTGAATATTTAAAATTGAATTTTTTGCATATTGTAATGTGTTAACAATTTTATTTATGTAAATGAAATAGTATATTGAAAAGAAAAAAAAATTAAAATTTACATTTACCATGCGAAACTTTCGATTCAACAGTTTATTTCTCCCAGCATATAAAGCGGGACGCGAGTATTGGCACAAAAAAGGTGTTTACAGATGCTCATCGTGTTCACGAACTTTCGTCCGCGTGAAAAGCATTGATTTGAAAAATGCGATGAATCGTGCAGTCATAAGTGGTTGACCACTGGCAAATAATGGTAGAGGTACAGTGGAAGTACATAATGGTGGATGCACACGGCTAAATTTTATAAGGTTTACGCTGCCTAAAACATTTTCCATGTGAATCCAGCCTAACGCGTTTGTAAACAATTGCTAGCGATATTGTCGGCTGACAAGTGTCATTTCTTCGTGGACCTTGATCATTGTTGGAAAACCGGATAATCACTTTCTTATATTATCCGCTAGGCAACGGAAAAAAAAAAAAAAAAAAAACGCGGGACTCGACCATGACGTATATGATTATGACGTCTGCACCTTTTTACGACGCTAATAATGCAGCACGAATTGCCTTGCCAAGGGATGTGAATAATTTTTTTTATTACACGATAGTCCATAAATTTCGAGCCAATGCTGTTTCAAGTCATGTTTCATTTTGCACATCGCACGGCTGGTGTTACGTTTTTTCGAGTTCATTTGTTATGTTCGCATAAATTTCAACCTCCTGTTGTGGGTTTTAATTAAAATTGCAAGACGCGAGTGGAAAGGTAACACAATCGATTCACTTATATTAATAACAATGATAATAAAATAATGATCAAATTATGGGCGATACGAAGTAATAAAATATTAATTAACAATTCATACGACTGTGCAATTTAATTGTTGATTAATATTGTTAATTTAAATTTAAAAGTTTTCAAAAGTGCCGATACACACGTAAATCACTGTTTTTTCTTCTCTAAATTTTAATTTAAGTATTTACGTTCCAAAACAAAATTAATATGTTTTGAATTAAAAGTTTTAATTTCGATTTGAGATTCAGGGTGCTTTGAGGCAATCGTTCGAAATTCTCGATTCGATCGACCTTGAAAATTATTACAATGTATCAAAAAATGATATCTCAACTCGTCAGAATCTAGTTTGGTAACATAGTTTTACACTGGGTCACATTTCAACATAATTACAATTTTCTTTATATAGGCCGTATTTGAAAAAAATTTTAAATAATACGTTCTGATCATTCATTTATGTCAGTAATAAGTGACAATGTTTAACCTAGCTCTTCTTCCGCTGGTAATGTCTCACCTCGTTTTGTACGTTCTCCAATTTCTCGACTGATGAGTTTTGCTCGACAACGGAACTGACGGTGATTTTTGTATTTTTCTGTTGTTCCTTGGTCTCAACTGGCTTATCGCTTTCGAGTGTTTTGCTTGGATGAATATCCAGTTTCTTCTTAGGCACGTCTGCCGGTTTCATTTTGATAACTGGGTCATTGGAAATTCCTGTCACATGATTTTCATCTGTAATGCATTTCCAATTCACAATCTATTAATTGACAATAAATTGAGTGAAAATAAGTCATGAAAAAAGTCGTAAACGAATCGCAATTACACTACAAAGATAAGAATAAACAATGAAAAAAGCATGATAGATATTTTAAACGTTTAAACGTAGCGTAGACTTATAGTTGTATTTAAAAGAATATTTTTCTTTTAACAGAAACTTATTCTCTTATAAAGAAGCACCTTAAACTGAGTACTCAGAGCCGTTTGTTTACAAAAAAAGCTGTTTCCATTATGGAGCAATAAATTATTATTATAATTTAAAAATTGACCCAGAAATTTTTTTAATTTAGATTAACTGCTGGGTCACTTTTTACGTTATATAAACAATTACTAAATATTGAAAGTAATTTTTCATAAACAATTTGAAATGGTCAAAAGTGTTTTGAAGTCGCTGTGATATGTTTTACTTGAAAAGACTTGACTCTACAGTACGGTAATGAAATCAATTATAAGTAAAACAAGTCAATAAAACTCTTGCACGTTTCGTCCGTGTCACTTGCAACGCCACGTGACAGATTGGTGCGACTGCATGAGCTTTGTTCGTTTGCCTGTCCACCTTTTACTTTCGAGTATAAAAAATAATGAACGCGACAGAATCACCCGACGGTTCGTAACAAGAATTTTAACATTTCACAAACGTTCGCTCATGAAATAAACTATTTCTCATGAAACCACCGAAACGGCAACACCACTGTACGAAATTCAATTGTGTTCATGTTACTAGTAAAAAAATAAAGAACTTTACGGCAATTTACGAAAACATTAAAAAAAAAGTTTGAATTTTAATAATTACTCTTGAAATTTTAAACCTATTATGAACATTATTTGAAGTGCGTCTATAAAATTTCAAACTTATACGGAAAGTTACAAAGATTTTTTACAGTGCAATGCATAAAATTTTTTCACGCGATTACGCAAATTATTTATTCGTATCGTTTATTTAATTTTGCATCTCGACGAAAGAATTTCCGATACCGATCGTAAAAGTCAAACTTTAATCACTATTATCGTTCGTAGGGTGCATTTTTCTAGATAATTTGTCTAGTTTGAATGCTGCTTACGCGACCATGTAATCGCGTAATCAATGTGCATAATTAAGCGACGTTATTTCGTCGGTAAACACAGAAATTAGTTGTAATAATCAATCTCGTACGTTTGTCGAACTGTCGACTAGCGCGGGGGAAAACTTTAGCGAGATCATAAAAAGTCACCAAACGGTCCACGTGATAATACTCATTTAGGCACGGCAACGACGTTAATTACATGATATGATTGATCAGTTCTTGTAATTATGTATGTACGTGTTTCGCGGCGAAAAACGTGTACACATTGTGTGTCAATTCGAAGTCACGTGTTACCTGCTGGAGCACTTTGAGGGCTGAATATCATGACAGTGTTTGCGATCGTGGTTGTAAAGTCGAGAAAACCGTACACCGTTTGTGTGATGAAACCATTTTCCATCGCGTCCACCGTTCCTTCGTTCGCATCTCCAGAACCGTCGTAAATTTGCGCGCAACATCCTCCCACTACAATGAAAAACATCGCATTACGCCATCAGTTCATTGATACTTGTTCGTGCAGTGAAAAGTAGAAAATGTTGGAAGCACATAAAATATATAGGACCAGCAGGTTTTTAATTTTCAACTTTTGATATTTATTAATTACTGATGAACAATATCAATTAAATATTGAGATATACATTTTGGGACGTGTTAACGTGATTTTATTGTCTGTTTTTAAAATGTGTGCACTATAAAATAAACTGCAGTAAAATTATGACTCAAGCACTCCAAAAATAAGTCTAAAAGACATTTTTACTGATTGAAACATGATAAATGTCTCAAGATGAGACACTTATGTTTGTGATGTGATCAGAATATGTATATACAAATTTAAATAAATTGTGATACAGTTTATCCGTAATATGTAGAATTTTTTTAACAATTTATGATACACGTACCTTATTTAAAAAAGTAAAAGAAGAAAAAAATTTACTATTTATGTAAATAATATTAAATTATAAATCTTATCTTAGTTGAGTATTATTTTATCTTTATGAAGAATAACATTTTTTATTTGAAATCTGTCAATTATCGATAAAAATCTGGTTTCACCGTACCGTTGACAAATTTTGCTTCATAGTATTACTTAATCGCAACAATAGAAACGAATTCTTAAAAACAGCGTCGGCTTAATAAATGTTTACCTATTGTGAGAGCTATGGCCAACGAAAGGATCTTCAACTCCATTGTTTTGTCAGAAGAATTTCATATTACGAAGATAATTGAGACCGTAAACCTGAAACAAAAAACAAATGACGAACGTAAGTAAAAACAGCTTCGCATCCTGTTAATCGGATTTTCAAGAAATAATTGAGTAAAGAGATGTTATATTAACTGGTGGCGTATAAATTAAATTAATAACATCCAAAAAAAAAAAAAAAAAAATAAAAATCAAAAAGAAGAATTAAACCGAAGTGAAAATGTCTTTTGGCGATTGAAAAGCGCAAAGAAAATCCTTTTTAAATTAAAAATATCCAGTTACAATCGCAGTGTCTTGCAAGAAGATTAAGTACAAAGTTTCAAGTTCAAATCTTCTTAGTATCTATAATTTTTTTAGCTACTCCAGTTTTTAGTTTTTTATTACAACTCCAAACACTCAACCATTTTCTTCACTTAAGTTTATCATCTTAGCACAAAGCGATTCCTTTTGCCTCAATACACGTCGTCTATTAATAAAAAAAATTAATCTGCCTTAAAAGAAATAATTAATTCTTCGTTTTTGAAGTTTAATGTGCGCCGTAAATAATTATATGACAAAGTAAATACTTCCTTGTAACGCATTGTTTTATGGCTTTTTCGGTACGAGTTTGTTTGAAGATAATAATTTTATTCGTGTCGCTCTGTGCCGATAAATGCGATGTGGGGCATTCGTAATTATGTTAATGGTTAGAAAATGAATGCAGGCAAAAAAAGTGTAACTAAAAAAGAGAACAAAGAATGATTGTACATAGAATCGCGAAGAATCGAGAGCACAACTAAATCATCATGAGTTTGAGCACGCGTATCGCCTTTCACTCGCACTACCACGCGATCATTCTCTTGTACAATAATGCAACCAGTCGTCTCGTAATCCTCTGTTTTCTAATAATATCAAGCAATACTACCTTTACCGTAATATTCATTTTGGTGACGCGCTCGAGCCGATTCGCCTCTATTGCGTCATTCAGCCGACATTCACGGTTCATCGTTTTCGCTATTCCATTGACAAATTTAACAATGACTTTCGTGTATTACCATTTGCTAATAGATCATTATGCATTTGCCTTCGTGGTAATTACCGTAATAGAAATTAAGCAAGACGCGTTTTAATAATATATATAAGTATACGCATATATTGATATTACCAAGGATTACTCTATATTCTAATACAGACTGTCATTTATATTTCGAAAATGTCGCAGTGAATCAATAAGTGTCAAATTCAATCTCCCTTTTATTTTATTAGATGTCCCCCGCCTCACATCGGACCTGACATCGACCCGACCGGGTATGTCATTAATTGGCCGTAAATGATGTAATCCCAGTAATGGCCACAGGACTGATACGGCACACCATATTTTATTCTTACTGAAGATCGGGGGGTGCAACTTCCATATTGAACTGTGTTAGAAAATAGCCCCCCTTAAAGGCGACAATGTTTTCCGAAAATTTCGCAGTGGCGCCGATCTCGGCCATGGATCATAGGATGATTTATAAAAAACTTTTAAACTTTTTTAATGTATGCTGCTAAAAAAATTACAAAAAGAACAAAAATTAAAAATTAACACTTGTAGACAAAGGCTATCAAACATCAGTTCATTAACAGGTACACTTTCACAGGCTAGAATCACTTCGTGTACACTCAGAAAAATAAAATGTTGCCACAAAATGATTTGCTTTGAGGGAATGCAAAAACCATTTTGAATATTTTCCAAGATTCATTTGCTTTGAGAGAAAACGGTTACCATTTCTGAGTTGATATTCTTGTAGAGAAATGGGCATATGTTTTCATCGAATAGAATTACATCTTGCATATAATTATAATTTCTAATGATTTATAAATAAATAACTTTACAATAATATGAAACATGAGTTATGAATAAATAAATTACGAATAAAAAGAAATAATAAAAATGTATACTTTGTACTTAAGTACAAATTTATATTTTATGAATAGATATTGTGAGATAATAGTTCAATTGATAATTTAA
>JABFOV010001378.1:0-25810 GCA_022817685.1 Aradophagus sp. ZL-2020
GTATTTATTAGTATATTATATCGATGGCTGGGAAGAAAAACCCCCATTCTCAAACTGGCAATGAAGAATCCCCATTCTCGAATTGACAATGAAAAACCCCCATTCTCGAATTGGCAATGAAAAACCCCCATTCTCAAATTGGCAACGAAGAACCCCCAATCCGTATTCATTGCCAGTGTGAGAATGGGGTTTTTTTATTGCCAGTGTGAGAATGGGGTTTTTTTATTGCCAGTTTGAGAATGGGGGTTTTTCTGCCCAGCCATCGATATGCTACTTGTTAACTTTATTCTGATAAGTTGTAACTATTCAAAAAAACATAAAAGTAACGCTGGAATACGAACTATGAAATTTCGTCAATTTTTATGTCCCAGGTTGAAGCTATTTTTGACCCAAACCAACAACCTATTGAAAAAAAATAAGAAGAAAGTAATTCAAATAACTTTTTTCGTCTCGAGACTTTCGATCGTGTATTAAATTCACTTTATACTGTACTTAATAGTGCCATTTAATCCGTATGTGTGCAATGAATTGCGTTGCTTGTGTTATTAAACGATGTTTGTTTTAAAAAAAATCACGATTATGTCCTTACCGACACACGATGTGTATGAATGGAAACGTATACCACAGTTTGCCAAATAAATACGATATTAATCTATAGAGGCATTTAGTCTGCAAACATTTGTCAATATTTGCCGACAAGTCTTATTAACCCATAATACTTGATGATCATTTTCCTTTTTCCGCTGTGAACAAGACAAACGCGAGTGTGCGATCGATTTTCGTTGGGGAAACTTTTATCGTGTTAAAACAGTTACTAGTTATTGGTCATTTTAAATTGAATTATACTTTGTCCGTTCTTTGAAAGGAGTTTGAGTTATTGTTTTATTATAATTTAAAAACAAAAGTTTAAGATTTGATGAATCGTAAGCTATAAGAAAAGTGTACCATTCTTTTACAATTATAACTGAGATAACAAATTTAGTTTGCCTTAACCTTTTCATTTAATTTAACATAAAGAATTTCTTTCAGTTATAACCCTGTATAAAGTCTTTTTTTTCATTGCGTTATTTTCAAGTTCACTTTCAGGATTTCGGAACATTAATATTAATGACGTTATAATAGCACGCAAAACAAGATAAAAACAATATACATAAAGCGATAAATAAATTTTGATTGGTTTCACACTGAAGTGAACAGTAAATTAATATTTATACAGAAAATAACGTTATGAATATGACTGTATCAATGTTACATTCGTTTCTTACCGACTCTACAGCACGATACAACATTAGAAGTATTGCTGCTAAAATACATGTGAAAATTAATTAAATGATAATTAATTTACGCTCGTAAGTGGAACGATTGAATATACATGAGTCACATTGAATCAGCAACCATTTTCAACACCGTCTCAAATTTAGCTGAAAATCAGATTACTAGCCATAGTCCTTCTTAGAACAAGTGCAAATATAGCTTATACTCAGACGGTATCGTCTCGATATTCATTTCTGCCATGGAAGATGTTTTGACCATCATTCTTATTGCACTTGTAATATATAGTACACCGTCAATTGGACGAATACGATATTTTATCGAAACGTCGATTCATTGGATCTTCTATTCATCAAAACGGATAACGTTAATTCGTGGAAATTTCAGTTCGTCGAATCTACTTCATCAAAGTATAAATTTTTTTTTACAATGAATGAAATTATAATATATCGTAATATACATTTCTTAACAACACTACATATAAAAGATTTATTATGTTCAAGTGTATTACATTTATTATTGTTTTCAGTATGAATGGATCAAAGTATTCAGTGAACATTGAAAACTCGTTGGTTAAGTATTTATTAAATAAAAAAAATGTTTATTATTGAATTAATATAAAAGTTTAATACGTGGAATAATTAATATACATATTTTTACTTGAAAAACTGTTTCCTGAGCGAAAAATATTTCACGAGTCTATGAATGTTAAAACGATCTTTTTTAAACGAGAAGTTTGAGATATGACTGATAATAAAAAAAAATTTAGTTTATTTACAAAAATTAGCTTTGTAATCTTTGTAAATTTCTGTAAAAAAAATTACAAAAATCAACCTTTCGGTTTTTTTAATTAGTTTCTTGTCTGTCATATTTTTTTGAATATGATTAAAACTAAAAATTTTTGCACTTCTCTGAATGATTGATACCTCTGCAAAGGACAGTCAATAATTCAACGTTTCCTCAATTCTGACTTAGCGTAAAATCAACATTTTTATCAACGTTCATTTATCACTAAATCGATAAACGTGAACTTTAAAATTAATCAGTTTGACGGTTCGTAATAGATTAAGTATTTTTATCGCAATAGAACTTTGCCACGACCTTTTACCGACCTCACTCAAATCTATTTACCATGCAGGATAAATCAACACAGACTCAATATCACTTGAGCTTTTAAGATAACGAGGTACCTTGAGTAACAGATTAGAGAGCAACATACTTTTGTTCGAGCTTTTCGAACAATATAATTTATTATGTTCGTAAAGCTATTTTACTTCTTTCACTCCGAACGGGCTTACTAGACTGGAAAATGATTGCTCAGTCGTTCATTTCATAGTTTATTCATAAGTAGGGGACTGAAATTGTACTTAGTTGATCAACTTTCCGACAAGTAGAAAGAACAAAATCAATTTTGTTTCAAATTCGATACGACGAACTTTATCGAAACATCGATACGTGGACAAATTTTATGATATTTATCTAAAACTGATGGTTATCGTTGATTTAAGTAACGAGCTGATTTTAATAATGAATCAATCAATATTAGCAAAGAAAGAAATTTATGATTAAATTACACCACGATTATGATTCAAAATTTTGAATTTTGAACGAAAATATAAAATTCTGAATGAAAATCAATATACTTTGCGTTGGAATATAATTTCTTCTTTCTAAAAATTAATTCAAATAAATAATGATCGGATATTATCGGCAATGAATCTGCATTTTGAAATTTTATTGCATTATTTCATCCACATTTTGTTTTGTACCATTACTTCGGTCGAGCGTCCACTACACTTGTTAGAACAGTTTCTCCCATACGGCTGCTTGGAATACGACCACTTTGGAAAGATATTGATACGAAGTTCGATATAAAACGATGAAAGCCTTTTGCAACTTTATCGAATATTTTTATATTCATTGACATTTTGAATAGCAACGATATCCATCACTGTTTTAGTACAATATGACCAGATATCACATAGGCTGACACGGATGTTTTAACGACGTTCCATGACAGCCAACATGGTCAAACATGTATTATCGTAAAGAAATCAAAAAAATTATAAAAAATATATAAAAGTAAAAAAAAATTCAAAACTTATCGCACATTCTCTAATTTACGAAGAAAAAAAAATTTTGTCTAATGCATTGCTATTATTTACTCACATTACATTATATAAGTTAATATTACTTGTCTTTAACTCGTGATACCAACACATTATATTTTCAAATTAAGAAAAAATATCATACTCAAGTGAGAAAAAGTAATCTAAACTTGCATCCGGTTTCAAAAAATCGTCTTCGACTCGTTCTATCAACCTGACACTCGTTACTATTACTTTTCCTGTCTAGTTAAGTAATATTTTATGAAAAAATATTATTGTTCGAATATTTTTTAAAAGAAAAATAATTGCCGTTCCCATATATAAAACATAACATTTATATCAATTGAAAACTGTAAAATAAACAACAGAAGACTCACCATTTTCTGTCCCACGTCGCGGGGTTGCTTTGATGAATAAGTGGCACCTACCTTTTTATCCCTCGGTGTCCAACGACGAGCCAAAGGTCGGTCGGATGGTGGTACCCGGGCCGGAACAAGCAGCATCACGATGAATCCAAAAAATAGTACACTGCACTCGCGAGATCGCGAAACTTAACTCGAAAACGATCGATTTTTATAAACACACTCGCGTTACGTTGATTAGCCCCGAAATAAACTTGCACTTTCTACACCCTGAAATAAAAACAAATTCTTTTTAATGAATAAATTTAATAAAAATGTATCAACTTGTATTAAAATCAAGAAAAATTAATAATAAATTATGCAAAGAAATTTGTGTGTTTTGTAAGGATGATTATGACATGATGTGCCTGAAGTTCGCCAACGTGGCAAATTGCGACACGTTTTTTACTCAGAAAATTTTCTATGTAGAAAAATTGAAATCGACTAAGTCGACAAATGCAGCTATAAACATAGTTAAAAATATGAACTAACACAAAAAATTGTCGATTTCAATTTTTAATCTAAGAAAATTTTCCAAGTCCAAAATGTGTGGCAATTTGCCACGTGGCAAACTTCAAGCATATTATGACATGAATATAACTTTGGAACTTTCCAAACTTTCTATATTTTTAGGATTAGAAAAATGTAAGTCATCAGACTGGACAAATAACGATTAAACACGGTTCTGTGCACATCAGAAAATATATAGACAAAACTTCAGATGCAAAAGTGCAGTAAGGACTGAAATAGGGACGTTTGATTTTTGACTCATGGTCAATTCGAGTCATAAAACCAGTAAAATTCTGAGCTACAAAATAGTCCTATGATGCCGAAAGATAAAAATATTAAAAAATGACGATCTCTATAAAATTAAAGCAATACTTTCAAATTATCGATCGATATGAAACGTTAAATTACAACAACTTTTTATATCCGTACACCAGTATTATTTAACACTCGTCGTTAAATAATCTTTATGGTCAGATGCGTCGCTAAGCCAGCCTTGTAAATATAACTGTTCGGGAATCGTTGAAAAAACAAAGCCCAATGTTTACGTCCAACTTCGCCAACATGCAATAACGGTCATCATCGCGAAAGCAGAGCCAATAAGCTAAGCCGGCTTTCAAATTAAAATATTTGGCCGCGTTTGCTTGCCGGCTGCGACGAAATCGCCGTAAACAATTTTTCACATTACGGGCAATCATTGTCAAAGTTCACAGACATTTACGTCCTCCTCACGGTCATTCGCTGCTGCCTACGTCGTTGGTTTAAATAGCCCTACTTCGATATTCGCAACCGTTACAGAAATTCGGCGAAAAAAAATGGCTCGCTTTTTTTTTTGTCGCTAGTGATATCTCGGTAACACACTGGCCGATTGCCAAACTAACCTTGCAGTATGTTAGAGAGCGCGCGTAGCGTCAGTTTTGTGCACGGAAAATGATAGAGACAAGGATCGATGCTGCGACAGAGACGGAATGACGGGGAAAGGGAGACGGGGAAAAGGAGGGCGAATCACAGGAGAGACAGAGTAATAATAGGACAACGGAACTCGGGACTGGTATAAAATGAAATGAAAGGGTTGCGAGTCCGACAGAAAGTTGCCATGGGAGCGTGTAAACATATAAATCTTCGCCTGGCCGGGGTTGGTTACGCGCGACTCCAACTTAACGCTCCGCAGTTTTATCACTCTTTCTATTACTTCTTACGTTTCAACATCGGCCCAACTCTTTCTTGCAACTTTTTCGCATGGATAAGAGTACGTGTCTGTCGCAACTAATTGCGATATCGTTTCCTTAATTGGCGCGAAGTATTGGGAATGAAACAACACTGAGAAAACGATATCGTACAGTATGGATTGTAAAATTTCCAATGTGCTGATTGGTCTGAATAAAGCAGTCTAGCAATGTCATTATCTGAAAGTAGTTACGATATGATATCGTGAACCGTTTACTATATGAAATTGTCCACGTTACAATATATCTTGTAGTGGTTACAATATGGTTTTCCCTATGGATATATTCATTGTTTTATTTTAAGTATAAAATATAAATCATGTAAATTATTTTTTTTTTTTACTAACACCAAGTGTTAGTATTTTAACAATGTACGAATTAATGTTTTGAATTTTTTTCGCATTTAATGAAATCTAAATTTGTTTAGATTAAGCGAGCGTGAATGTAAACGTAAGGAGATAAAAACGAGGGATTGCATTACGAATGAAGAGCACGATAATTACAAAACTATTTATCATTCCGAATACGCGCTGCTTACGAATTCAGTTAGAAATTGTCAGTGGCGTGGCGAAATAAAAGTCGCTTAAAAATATGATTTCGCTCGGCGCGAAATTTCGCGGAAGAGTGGAAAATCAAAATCCGGTAATTAAGATCAATTATTTTACAACAACTTTCAGCATTTCTTTGCCGTCGTAAGAAAACTTTGTATGCGACTGCAACACGGTTCCGTTGATCAAATTTAGTCCCTGCTTCTATTCATTAAGTTTTAATTAATAACTCAAAAAAAGCATTGCGACTGGGATGAAACGAAAAGATTCCATCGAGATTCATTATCGCGTGCGAGAAGCACGTTATTATAAAAGCTCAAAGTAAGATAATGCAAGTAAGAGTGGGATGCGAAGATACATTCATATTCGTGAGCCGCTTAAAGCTGCTATATAAAATACGTATTCATATTTCTTGCGGGCATCGTACTACCGAGCATACAAAACTATATAAATTCGCATAAACGACTTTACTGCCTGAAGTTGAACGTATTCATAAAATATTCTGTTGGATGGCTACAACAATATTCTGTTTGTGAAATTTAAATAACCAACTAATGTTGGACGATAATCCCGATGTTATGAATTATAAAACGCTCTCTGAAAATCTATATAAATTACATCGTTGTGATTTTTTTATGACAAATCGCATTTCCTTCGCTGGCTTGAAAATTGAGAAAAATAACAAATTACAGTTTTATCAATATTAGTATATCGAGTGCGCCAAAAACTGTATCGAAAGCTTTAAAAATTGACGGGTGTTTTAAATATAAACTTCTCATTATTTTATATAAAGAAATTTTCGACATTTCATAGACTTTCGCTGGGGTATCGAATATATCTCACCTGACTAACATCGATTGATTCTTTATTCATCGTAGAATAAGGGTAATACGAAATTTTAGATTTTAAAGCAACTGACCATCTAATGTTTTGACTCGCAATGTCATTAATTGCTAATTAAATAATTTTCAACGGTTTTTCGTTTCAATATCAAGACAAATAATTTCGTTGAGGGAAGATTGGAACGTTGTTGTCGTTAAAAGTTTCGTGAATGCGTATAACAAAAAATATATGATAATGGCGTAATTAACTTTTACAACTTTGTACCGATTGTAAACATAACGATGAAATTTTTTAAATTCCCTGACAATGTTCAATATCAAATACATTTTGTTAAATAAGTAATTGAATTTTTTTTAACCGACATTTTAGAGTCGCCGCTCTCAAATTCAAAAATCAGGACCCGAAGAAAACATTATTTACAACCTTGTCTGCTTGATTTTGGCGAAATGGAAATAGTGTCAACCAATAAGATTCACATCTATTTCAACTCTGTAAAGCAGAAATCCTGTCTCGAATGAAAAAGAGAACTCAAACCGATGCATTAATGTCAATGCGTTTGATGTCAATTACTTTTCCGACAATGAATTTACACTGTGAAAAATACTTCCGCGAGCTTCCCAATTAGTAAATACAATAATTGATAGTTGTATACAACTGACTGTAGTCAGTAATATGTTACTTCTTTGATGTCATTTAATATATTTTCATTTTTTGCACTTTTGCATTTTTTACGAACAGTTTTTTTTTTCTTTTTATTAAAATATCAGTCGTTATTGAAATTTCTGCAAAAATGAAAAGAAAATTCTTTTCGTCGAAAATGTATCTAAGTTCGTATTTATTGATAAGAAGACAAATGTTCCGAGTCCCATTTTCAGACTGAAAGCACCATTTTCGCCTACTTTCAACGCCAGTAGCACGTTTGTTAATTCTTCAACCGTAAGTGAACGAAGTATATTAATTACAATTTGCTTACAAATTCTTCATTAAGTAATCCAATCGCTCTTGTGACGCTATAGATTTTTGAGTAAATGGGGCGCAAATGGAACAAATATTTATGGAATTTTATAAACTTCTACTGGAAAACGAAGTTTTGCTAAGGCAAGTTAGAGGACGATTCAAAACAGTGCTTACAGCAGTAAATGGAAACTGGCATCGCCAACTCGCTCAATTTACTGTTAAGTTACAATATCGTTTATCGAGTTTCTCTTAACCATTTGAAACCGTATGTTGCTTGCAGACTATGTAATAAAATAAACAATTAAATTATCAACTTGCTTTGTAAACTGCTCCACTACGAAAAAATTAAATGATATTCAATAATAAGTTCGATTTGTTGTCAATATAAATTAAGAAATCAATACTCCACGAGTTTCGTTTCTCCACGAGCTTCACTTGGATAAAATTTCGAGATGGAAACAAAAATGTGGATATTATTTGAAGGAAAAGTATAAAAATTACTAAATCCTTAGATTTAGTAATTTTAGAGAACACTTTGGTTCAAGTCGAAATGAAAAATAAAAGAGGATGGACAAAATATAAACATTGAAAATAAACAAAGAGAGAGTAAAGGTCCTTTTTGCATCTTTGTTTACGTTGTCTGTTTACATAATGAATATCTTGATTTACTGTTTCCCAGAACGAATATTTTTTCGAACCAAAGCGATATTTTAAATATTAACGAAACAAAAAATAAAACAAATCAATTATTAGCTCCTGACATTGCACTTTGAAATTTTGTCCAAGTCCAAAGCATTTGGCACTTTGCCACGTGGCCAACTTCACGCACGTACGATATTCCAAAGCTGTTTCTTGGATATTTTTCTAACATCTCGTATCCATAAAGTATTCGCTAGGCAAAGTCATCGATCGCGCCAGAGAATCAGCCCAGAAAGATTAAAGTCAGCATTGTCTTGACGTTCTTTCGAACAGCGCCACAAATAAATTGAACAATTTGTGCCCGCCGTGCTAATGCATGCGTTATTGATTCAACGTCACCGACGAAATTCTATACATCGTGAAATTTTCGCCTCCGCGTCGCGTCACCCTTTTACTTTAGAATTTTTTGAATGATCCATGCGTGAATCCTCTCGCGGGAAGCCGATTCATTGAATGCGGGGCTGCACAAAATGATCATTCAGAGGTGCCCTTCGAGAATCACTGCGACACTGTGGCTGCTTAATTTCAAGAGACCTCTCAAAAGGTATCCTCAGGTTACCGCTGGATTTCAAAGGTCGCTATGGTTTTACCGAGCTCTTACGTAGTGCTAAAGCTTTTAAAAAATTCGGTTTTATAGATGCAGTTTCATCGTCAGTTGCCAGGCTGCCATTCAATCTCTTTTCAAAAAGCAAACACGTTACAATTTTTGTTCGAATTAATTAAAAAGAATCTTGCATTATGACGAATTCATGAATTTTCAATATTTATATACGTTACATTTAATTAATCCTGGGCGAAAATTCGAATTCGTTTCGGATATTAATTCATATAGCGTATTTGACTAATTTCTCAAAAATGCACCGAGAAAAATGTGATTACATTTTTTTTTTTTTATTTTTGAGAAAACGTTAATTGTACTACAAAAGTCAGTAGATATTAATCTCTTGCAATTAATTTCCATTCGCTTTGCAATACAATTTACTATCTTTTAATAACTTTTCGAGGAAAGATGATAATTTTTATGACACACGTTTTTCAGTGTAAACTTATATAAATTTGATAGTTACATATAAATGAGAATTGTTATTAAATAACACGACTTGACCTTCATGCTCGATAAAGTTAACCCGCCTTCGTACTGTCTGAATTCGTCAGGAACAAAATTTATATTCTACCGACGTCACCAGACAACGAGAATGGTCGCTGCTATTATTAATGAGGGATGACTAGCACCGTATCATGACAGGTTCAAGAGAGGTCTGATTTTGTACAACGATATAGACATAAATCAATGCGGCGAAAAATTTAATTGCAGTAGGCATAGAAATATACGAGAAGCTGAGAGTAAAAAGGAATCGGAATCATGATTACAACTAGAAACGAAATACCATTTCCTTTTGGACAAAAATGCTATGCATATACTTTACAAGACATGAAATTTTGAAAAATTACATACTGAGAGTAAAGTTTCATTTTTAAAGTGAACAATTTTGTTATAAATTTTTATATTTTTATTTTATATTTTTATACAAAATAATATGTTATCACAAAAATTGTTTATTCCTTTTTTTAATTGAAACGAAATTATTGTGAAAATGTAAATTAATTTTTTATTTTGTTTTTATAATACTTGTTTCCGCCTAAATATAACTTATATTTACAAGTATTATAATTTGTAAGTACAAAATATTGGAATCATTTTAAACAAAAGGATATTTCGTTTCATTGTTTTTCATGTCTGGCGATTATTCTGCTTTTCATCACGAAACGAATGCGACAAAAGTAATAGAACTTGAAGTGAAGCGAAATATTTATAAACGAAGTCGGCGTGATTTGCAATGATTACCAACAAGTTCAAAGTTTCTTCAAGTTTCCATTTAGAAACAATACAAACTTTTTAATCGTATTCGTGAGAATTTAATTAAGAAACAAATATTCGACGATTTTCGTAAGTATTTGAAACAAAGCTCAAGACTATTTTTATATCATTTAAAGCTGCATTGTTGCATATTTTCAACCATGTCCTTTAAATTTTCAAATCCGAATTGTAAGTTTATGGAGAGTTTATTGTTTCGTCAACTGTACGCACGTTAAAAAGTCCATTTACTTAACAAAAACAAAATTGTGGAATACGTCTTTGTTAACTCATGTATGCTTTAAACTTGTTTTATTTAATCTTTAATCAACGTAACATTCAGCATTTACTTAATAACATATATTTTTCAATAGTGTATATTGTACAATAAAAAGTATAACAACCAAATTAAACATATAACAATTTTCAACAATAATTTTATCTTAGATTTATTTACAACTAGAATTTATTTAACGTTAACTCGTAATTATATCCCAACAGAAGGGAATGTCTATAGCAGATGGTAATCGCCCGTTGGAAACTAAAATGAAATGTTCACTTCAAGCGATGAATTTGCCGGTTGATGAATCGATCACGTGAAATATTGTTGTCTAATTACTCCAGCTCATTAGCAATTTGTTAACCGGAATTGGCAGTTGAAACCTAGGTATGAAATACTTTGTAATAATATTGTACCACAGGGATTTCTCAAGCCAAACTTCTATTGGCAACGTTAGGGAAGCATGTTACTGACCCTCCCAATGAACACAATTTGTAACTCTCTCGAGATTCTCAATTATGCTGAACATAGACAAATACCTGTAGTAAAATTTCGACTCGGCTCTAATTTAATTCATACAAATTGCACATGGTTATAACACAATAACATTAACGATGGTTAACATTATTTTGCAGGCCATGCACGGAGGAAACAATTTGATTAAAATCGAATCTTTGTATGCAGAGAAAAACACTGTGCAACTGCGACACAAACCTATGTCCGAGTTATTCCAATTCATCAATCATAATTCAAAATTAACGTGAGCAGTTCTAACATAAGTTGTGCAGATATGCAAAATATCACTCTGATAAAATATACTTTTTCCATGTCAAGTACGATATTTTTCCTGTAATGAAAATGAAATATGTTGGTATTAGAAGCCGTGTGCGAATGTTTACCAACATGTTTTGTGTTATAATTAGAGAAAATTTCTATTCGAAAACAGCGAACTTTTTTCAGCAAATAAAATTATTTCACTTACGTAATTCAATTTTCGCGGTCTTACGCTTATAGTTAATTATGTCAACAGGGCGGCTGCAATTAATTGCAAAAATCATCATCAACTGCATTAAATAATATAAACATATTAAATAACGAAACCACACACATACGAAACAAAACACTCAATTAAAACCAACCATTAATGTGAATTTTGTATTAATGAGCAGTAATGGTTTTAAACATTCAGCTTAATAACCTGGACGATTTGAAAATTTGACACGTCACTGAAATTAATTCACACTAACATCAAGATATTTTATATCAACAACTGCGAAGTAGTTGAGACGAATTTAAAGTGTCATCAAAGAATTACAGTAAACGTGAACGAGATTATCTGTAATAATGCTATAATGTTACTTTAGCTGCGGATCGCTCCAGACGGTTAACAAGAAATTAATTCCCTTTTAATGCACTCTCTGGTTAGCATTGCAAATGTGCCTAGATGTTAGTCACAGCTCTTTCTCGTAGTACCCGCAGAACTTCACCGTCCCTACGCCAACTAGGAAACCAAGGAGCCGCTCCACTTTTTTACGCCATAAGGAGAATCTTATCAAATTCCTCTTTCTTTTCTTTCGCCTCGTCACCAGGTCGTCTTATTTATTACCGTCCAATAAATACTATTTCAATCAATAGGCTTTCATACATAATGTTCCGAATTTGGGTTCTCAAAATAGAGTTAATTTCAAGAATATAATACGTAAATGTCAACAAAAAGATATGTTTTTCAATAAAAAAAAAATTGTCGGGTGCGGCATCAAGTCCAAAGTGTCACCTTTCAAAAGATTTGGAATAAATACATTTGAAAATCTTTTTACGAGAAATATAATACGAAATAGCTGCCAGTTGAGATGAGTATAACTTCATGATATTGTTAGCTTTTAATATTTCAAATACACAGAGGAAATTGTTGCATTACTCTTAGGTAACTTACATCAGAGTTATCTAACTTAATGTAAATGCATACATTTATTTGAGTAATTCTCACATAAGTTATGCTGCAGTTACAAAACGTTGTTCAACGTCGAATTTACTGAAAATTTAGAGACGAATTCAATTTTACAAGGTTGAAATTCAAAGTTAACGAGTTTTAGGATATAGATAAAATAGAAGCGACATAAAAAGCGGAGCATTTACATTTTTAAAAATGCACAAAGTCAAGTTGCATACTGAAAATCCATTGTCTTTTTGTCGTATAGCATCGTATTCATTTTAAATATGAAATGTTTCATGGCTGTCGAACAAAGTGCATGAAATGAATTTTATTTTTAAGGTGAGTTGAGAAACGGTACAATTTTTCTAATGTGATTGCATCGAAACCTGCGTACGTGATAGTCAAGACATTCTTAATTGAAGTGAAGCAGCAAAGTAAAGGCAGAGCCGCATTAATCGATAAAGATTTTATGCATAAAAATAACTCATTTTACAGCACAACTTCACCTCCGACGAACACGCTCGGAGTGTTGACTCAAAAATGCCGAGTGAATCAATTTGCAGTAAAATTCACACCTCGATGGATTGCATTTTCGCAGAAAACGAAGGGCTTTTGTCACCGTTTTAAGATGACATTTAGTATCACAACAAGGACAGATGTGCACGGCGTTATGAATTGTGTGCACATTTGATTAATTGCTTACGCAGAATAAGCATTCGTTAGATTCTAAGCATCTGTTATTCTGTCGCTTACAATCTCACCATCAACTTCATGCTCGAAATCCAAAATGACTAATAATAATTACAGTAATTGCAAATTGTAATGCGAATGTTACAGACAAGCTTTCGTAACTAGTTACAAAAACTTCGTCGGCATTTCACTGCGAAACATTTCACTTATTCCGTATACTTTGTTGTTATAACATTCTCTAATGATGAACATTACGAAATCCCCTTGATATGCGCAGAAATATGAATTTGTATAGGAATAGGTGAGTGTATGTGTAGGCATAGTTTATAAGGTCGAAATAAACAGAAATACACCCACCAACTTTATTTATTAATTATAAATACAACGTGGAAATATATTCATATATATATAATGTACAAATAAGGTAGGTATGTGTAAATATATATTTCTTGGACCTTATTAGCTAAACTTGCAGGTTTTTTTTCATACCTCATACATATTAATAATACTCGCATACATACTAATTTACGTTGAGTCACATTTTTTTTATTGCAATAACAAACACAATAAGAGTCGAAGTGTTTATTAATGGGCCTAAATTGCTTCGAAAATTATTGTTACATAATCAAAAGAGTACGTCCATTTGAATTTTGTTTATGCGAATGATGTTTGCATTTAACATTATTTATAATTAGACCGGGCAGTGAGGTTGTCAACTCAAGCAATTATTTGTACTGTTTTAGGCTTGACGACTGTGCCGCTGCATTAACGCAACCCAATCAAGGTTATGGACCATTAAGCAATAGAAAATTATGCTGCGTATGCATTGTTCATTGACGCGTCTAAATCACTCTGATGATTCTCCCTAAATTTCGCGTGATGCATTTGCACTCCGTAGTTTATATAATCTTTTCGCATCACTGACCGAAATCGTCGATTATCAATTAGGGGCCTCGTGTTTTAAAATGAGGGAAAACCCTTTTTTTTAATAATTTTATGACTGTCACTGATCGATTGAAGTGTACTCTTTAAAGCAACCTTATTACAATTTTTTTCACAATTGATAATTGAATTTCGTATTAAGATTTTTTTTTTAGATATATCTTATTAACGTTTGTTACGATGATTCATCATCGTACTTTAACTAATATTTTTAATTTACTAATTCAACTGTTTGAATACTAACGATTATATTAAAGCCTTATAATGTTCAGTAAGTTGTTAAAGTCTGTTTTATCAACGAATCCGAACTTGAAACTTTTTTTATGAAATTCGTTGTCACTGGTTCATTCAATATAAGCTTTAATTTTAATAATATATTCATATTCTTCATGTTTTATCATTGTCTTATAAAATTATTTACGTACTCAATTTTCTTTCGGCGGTCTTTTTTTAGCATAATAATTGGATAATATTAGAAGATAGCTGCTTTGTTATTTCGACATTATTGAACTTCTAAGAATAACATTCCAATAAAAGTTAAACCTTACAAAATGAAATTACAAATGTTCCAATAAAATTTGAACCTCGTGCTCGCATATAAATTTGAAAGTATTTCAAAAATTTATACGAACTTTGACTTTTGCTATATAATAATAACTGTTTGATCTTTTATCCCGCAATACTTCTCATCAACTTCTTAAGACTTTAGAGTCAGCTTTTCGTGAACTTTGCACTTAGCTCTGTTATCGTATGTTAAAACTTTTTCAAATCGGAACCACTTTCACGAAGCTACTTATTCAGACTGAATTGACGAAGATGTCAAACAATGCACCATTTTAAAACCCAGCCTATTATATTTTTGCAATGAAATGTCATTATCACGAACAAATTTATATTCTTAAGCTACTGCAATTCTCGCTCCTAGCCTTCATCGAATTTCTAAAAATCCTCGACAATGTCAATAAAGACCGACTTTTTTTCATGAACAAGAATCGGGGTAATTTGCGTTATCGGCACCTGCGGAAATCGAGTAATATTAGGTTTTGACAGTCATTTCGTGTGTAAGTTAATCGAGTTCTCGCGTTAATGGACGAACCTATGATAACAATGAAATCAAAGCCGATTTGCCTGCACTAAACTGTGAGCAATAATACAATGCAACGTGTGCGAGGAAAGTGAGCAAATCGTGTTTGTTAATCGTCGCTCGAGAATATTATCTTGGGCGTTCAAAACTAATAAATGCGTTTTCATAAAACGGGACGAAGCATCATTACACGAAGAATGATTTTGCTGTAATGCGATTACAGTATTTGAAACAAACCACGCCAACCAGTTGGTTTGTTCCCCTTGCCCCGACCTTTTCTACGAGGTTTGCTTCAGTTTGCTTTTAATGAAATGTTATTTAACAAATACTCTGCGTGGGAAAACAATAACAAAGAACACTTTCTTTGTTAAAAAAGTACAAAGTCTCGCTATTATTTTATTCGTTAAGTTCTCGTTAAATACAATGTTCCTTCGATGGATTTGTTTAATCTCTTAAAATGAGGGCAGATTATCACTTCGATGAAAAATTTTTTCTCCAGCTGATAAATCATTTTTTTTTCTTGTTTATAAACAATGATTCGACGTAGATTCAATCCAACGTCAATCAAAGATTCTTCGCATCGTTTCATCAACTATCTTCAAGAACTTGATGTTTCCAACGTTTTTTGGTAAACGAAAATTATATAAATTTAATTCAACATTATACATTATATTCACTAATGCAAATTTTGTATTCAAAAACATAAATATATTAAGGCTGTTTTCTTATAAATTCGTTCAATAAACGGTACCATCATTCATATTCTGAAACCGATATCAAGTTTTATTTTCGCATACTTATAAACGTTGAGAATTTCAAAAACATCTATCTTTCAGGTACGCAAATGCAATTACAAATACAGATTTGGGTAATTAATGTATCGCGTCGCTTCGTTCGTCAGGTCGTTCGAAATCCGACGAAAAGGTACCGCGACTCGAGCAGATAGCGTTATTTTTTCGCGGCGCTTGCTTCTCGCATTTCGCGCCACGATAACATAATAGCCGACTTCCGGGCTTGTAATGACAGGACGTACTCTGCGAGGCCCGGAGCGGCAATATCCTATATGCGATAATCACGCTGATTTAAGGCTCGGTGCTTCCGAGCATGCAGGAAAACACATCGACGTTAGGCACACCTCCCGAGGTACGCCGGTCCGAGCGACGGTTGGCGTGCTATCGGATAATATTCGGTAATTTCAGATAATTTACCGTTTCTTATCCCGACAATGAGCGACCGATATTTTACACCGAGTGGGTTATCGCAAATTACTCGAATTATGCAACGACCCGAGCCCCGAAGAAATTGCCTCGACTTTTTCGGCTGCGTTTCGCTTTGTTGACTCGTTATAAAGGCATCCGTACGATTGGCGATGTACCGAGTTTCGGGTTGTTTTCTCGCGATCCCACGGACTTTTATTTACCGGGAGAATCGAAATTCATACCGATACATTTGTCACGGCGATCGACGTATAAGGATCGCCGAGCGCGACTTTACGGCCCCGGAACTGTTTACGCTGACACGAGTGATTCGCGAAGACGTCGAAGCTTTTTGCGAACCGTTTTACGACGGTTGTAAAGTCTCGGACGGGGAGATTTCCGAATTATGAGCGATAATTATGGGTGCGGATGAGGAATTACACCGCTATAATTATTATTACCGTGTACTCGAGCAGACCCAACGAAACGCTTGGTAAAAATTTTGACGGAACATTTTATTACACAAAACACGGTTCGGTAATACGAACGCGTTTCATTAAATATAAAACGCGTGGCTTTTTTTAAGGAACTTCGACATGTGATTTGCCTTCATTTCACCGAACTCAATTGATCAGTGAATCCGTTTTATCGTATTGCCCGCCGAAATAATTTTGCGCAATGACTGCATTTAAGTAGATTAAAATACTATCCAAATGATGAAAAATAACAAGTATTTTCATACCGTGGGTATCATTAAACGATAACGTTTGATGTTTGTCAACAGATTCTCACATATAACGAAAGTATTGATTTCCTATCGCTATCGCTTGGCCAAACTATTAATCTGATATCGATATTTACGTTGCCCGCTCGGCGACACCATTTCAGAATGGCATACTTACTTCACCCTGACACGCAAATAATTTTTCAAATATTGCTGCCGTTTACAGCATTAAAAGTAGTTTCTTGGTCGGTAAGTATTGAGGAACATCTGGCGTGGAGGATAATGTAATTGCAAATTAAAGAAATCGTGGACAACTTTCATAATTGCTGGCGATCATAGCGAAACATCAGAGTCGGGAAAAATTGGCGAATGACGCGTCCATCCGTGAATAATGTTTTGTTATTTCAATGATAATAAAAAAGGAAAAAGTTTTATATAAATGATCCTCCCGTTTTCTTATGGTAACATACCATGACATCATAAATTATACGTACATTATTTACCGAATAAAAAAATTTTTCTTCAATTAACGTAAACTACGGTGATTTTTAAAGCCGTCATTACTGGAATAATATTTTCTACTAATACTCTTAAATTTGATAATTTGTCGAAATAAAAATAATCCAGCTATTCTCTCATCTCTTAGAAAATCTTACTTATTTTTTTATTACCGAAGTTTCCCTTTTGTTCAAACGTTTAAACTGCCAAAAGATTGGTAGTGAAACATGAAAAATCACCTTAATTTATTATTTTTACAAGTATCGCTCAAATTTCTTTTTCACTCGCAAGCAAATATTCAAATGTATTCAAGTTCCACGTACGCACGGTTGAAAGAGCAATTTTAATCGTGATGTTTCCGCGAACCATGATACATCTCATTGTATCGCGTCCGACAATCAAGGCAGCGGTAAAAAACAACGCTGCAGATAATACGTTATTTTCATTTCTTTCTTTCCACGTACGATATGTGTTTCCAGTCGGTCGCGGCAGACTGAATATTAGCTCACAGGTACCACAACTGGCCGGTATAGTTATGCGAAGCCTCGCACAAACGGTCTTTCCTTCGAGACGCACGGAAAATTAGCTTTCGGAATTAACGTAATTACGTACCGTAAACGTTGACGCAGGCGCGTTTTCTATTGCGAGATAACCTGTTGCCACGTAGCAGATGCTCGTAAAACACGCACCGTTTTCGCACTTCATAAACGTCTTAACGCCGAGGTAAATTCTACTCGCTTGAAGACGTCTCTTAAATCTTTAATGCCAGTCAGTGAAAACCACGATTTCACTCGTGCGCGCACAAAATCGCACGAGATTCGATACCGAAATATCAACGAAAATGTCGACACCTTTGTCAAAATGTATATCGTTTCGGTAGACAAGTGCAAGAGGCGGTTAACTTAGATACACCGAAGAGGAACCGGAAGAGGAGGAAGATCAACTCAAAATTAATTGAAGATGATTAAAAAAAACGGAAACTAGAACCATTTCAACTTCTTAGGTAACTATTAGTTATTACTCAAAAGTATAATTTATTTTATTTACGATTTATCTTCTCGAAATTAACGATGCAAAATTTGAATCCTCCTTTTGCCTTTTTTTCATCTTCAAAATCATCTGAAAGCTGAATTTAAACTTTTAATCAGATTTTAATTAAAGAGAATGTTATATGTATATTTTTTTGCACTGGAATATTGAGATGCTGAACGTATTGTCGCATTTACACACATTTATAAACTCTTTCACAATGTTCCTAACGTTACATCGAAAACTCCTTTACTTGCAAATCGGCTGTCTGTGAACTTCGTTAAAGTAGGTTAATACCTTGAAGAATTTAATAAACTCTTTGATTTCATGATTTACTCGGGAATGATGAAACAATAGCCGTGGGTAAGAGTAACCAGTCGAAGAGATATGTATGACGATCACTTAATCTCCAGAGATTAATTTCAATACCAGACTACCTATTTTCCATAAAACGTCGACATAGCCGAGCCCGGCGAATAAACGGAAAAATAAATTGCTCCCCTTCAATCTAAAACAATGTTAAAGCTTACAGTGAATGTTCATAATTATTCAAGAATTTATCCTCGGATGAAATGCACGCCTCCGTTATGCCGATTTCGGCGTCACTTTTCCCAAAAGCAGCGTCTCGCGAAGAAGAACCTTTCTCCATGAAAAATACCATTACTAAATATCCGCCGTTGTTTGACGGCTTATAAATTTTACTCGACTACAACGGAGTCATTTTAATGTCAAAGTGATGCAAATAGTAAGTCAATCTTGCCACGCTGTGCGGACTCCCCGAAGTCGATAGATGAATTTCCCGACTACTGGCGGTTGAAAAATGTTACTACTTCGTACGTATTTGCGACGATAACTTCAAAAGATTATTTCAAAGAATTGCTGTTGATTGGTCTATTTAAACATATTACACTGTAAACCAAACTTCATGCAGAAAAGGAAAGATTTATTGACATGTAAAAAATGTTTTGATAACATTTGTGAAAAATTAGGTAGGTTTACCGACAATCGAAATATTTAGTAAAAGGATCTGCTTGATAAAAGTAATTTTGTTAACATTGAAGCAACATTGGGCATTGAAAGACTATCACGACAGTTGGTTAGACGTTGTAACCACCTTAATATTAAAAATCGCAAAAATTAAAGTCTCTGGATGTAAAGCATCAAAATGGCTCTAGTCAGAAAAATCCATCTTATCAGAGCCATATCGTGGCCGGATCAATGAAATTTTCCCGGTCAGGGCCATACCGAAGCCTGCGTTATATTTCTGCCGTTGCCATATCAATTTCTACTTGGGCAATATACATCGGCCGCACGTTTAATAGTAGGCGATATAACGACTGTTATTAGACAGTTCCAAGGCGAAATTGAGCTCATCGTCAGAGAAATTTGCATAGAGAAATTTCCACCTTGGAAATTGGGTTATGCAAAAGAATCATTTTTCAAAGATAATTTCTGTGAAAGCAACGCTCAATAGTCGGACGGGGCGCGGATGGAAGTAGCAAAGGAGACGTGCGAACAGGTAACAGCGACCGAGCGAACGGGGCGTATTATCTGGATGCGAAGGGTCAAATGAAATGAAATGGAGGCTGTGTTTAAGAGCGAGCCAAATCAATATAACAGACCTAACCTGCGACCTATAGGCCAGATGTGGGTCACACTGTCGATCTTCCTTTCTTCCTCTTCTTTTCATTACATTCGCATCATCCACTACGTATCTCATTGCCGATATTTTCCGTCATCCTATGAGCAACGCAATGATGAATATCTGCAATCACGCGCTTTTAGCCTACGAAATCCCATCAATGCAATCGCTAAATCATTCGGCGCGGACTTTGTGCAACGAAGTCACCGGGATATAAATTACGCGTGAAAATGCGTTGATTCTTTTTGCCGCTCGGGCGAAAGTAATTGTGCGATTGAATTCCGACGGTGGCGCGCATGCTCCTTTGAATTCACGCCGGCAATCATTTTATTACGCCTCCTCGACGCAACTAAGTCTTTGCGTTTATCTACGTCTAATGAATCCAATCTCTTTGTGTGACGAAGTGTCCCTAAAGGAGCAAGATGATTGAATCGATGTTGATTCAATGCCGATAATCCTATCAAATCAATTCCGAATAAATGATCCAAAAATGTTGAATCAATGTTGAATCAACGTCTCAATGTCAGGTCTACTGATGGCAGTAATATTGCCAATACATGTTACAGCGACGTTGATGATTACATTCAATAACTATTAATGTGTTAAGTCCTAGAACAACTACGTACGTTAATAAATTTGAAAAATTTTAATTACAATAATTAATATAAAATTTCTTTGAATGTTATCTACACTCACAAAAATCTTTACCTTCATTCAAGAATCACTAAGTTTTGCTATTATTTTCTTCGATTAGAACCTCAGTTTATCCTGTCGAGACATTTTTTCTTGGCTTAATCACTTAGTATCTTGGATCAAGGAAACTTTCCTTGGCTCAAGAACATTTATTCTTGGTAAAATATCAAAACACATTTTGTCTTGAACCAAGAAAATTTTTCTTCGCTCAATGCATCCTTTTTGCGAGTGTATTCACTTTAATAAACCAGCACATTCAGTATTGATTCAAAATTTATGGAATTCGATATTTGTCCAATGGAACAGTCAACCACTGAATCAACGTCAATTCAATCATCTTGCATTTTTTACAATGTTTATATTCTTGATATGCTTATGCTCATATGTTTATATTCTTAACGCTTTTTTGGCACAAAGGATATACACTCGGAGTTGTGCAAATTAAGCTTCCACATGGTTATACGTTTCGCAACATTTGATTTAATTAAATTAAATTAACGTCTGAAATACAATCAGCTGCTCGCGCATGTTTACCGTTGCAGTATATTATGGAAAATAACTCGCGCGTTTCGCATTAATATATTGATAATTAATGTAATGGTGAAATTAGGCGTGGGAGGAATTACTGATGATAAAATTTCACTGTAAAGCCCTTGCAAGCTGCACATGCTAATAAAGTCAAAGATAAAATTGAATGCAAACTAAACTGGCATAGCTTGTTTTAGTCTATGCTAAAACTTTCAAGATATGTTCAATACGAATTAAATTAAATTTCACCGTTTCGCATTTATGTCACATCTGACACGGTTTATTTTAATACCGTCTGTTAGAACTTATTTGGAAATTATTCATCATGAATGTTTGAAGTACTTGTGTTAGGAAAATGTCAAATGTATAAAAAATAATATTCTGTATAAATATGTATGAAATGCTTTTTTGAATAAATGGAAAATTGTAGGTTAGTTTAATACCCAGATGGATATGTATGATCTGTTGTGAGTTCCTTAGAATGAAACCTAGACCGTGGTGACTGACAAATGTTAAATCCATGCAGAAATGTTTAGTCGATTCAACGTCAGTTGACAACACTGATCCGACATTGAATAATAACATAATAGCAAAATACTTCGTACTTTGCGATGGATTACACAACGGGCAAAATATACTTTTATTTCGAAAAATTTAAGAAAAGGGAAAAATAATGTCGGATTATCCAAATCATACTTTTGAACGAAAATATGAAACAAAACTTATTGCCGGGATATCAGAACTGTCAAAATCCGTTTTTGCAAAAGTTGCCACCGGGGGCAGTACAAACGTTGCCAGGTCAGACAGAACAGAAATAGAGAAGGAAAAAATAGAATAGAGAGACGTCCGAGATTTCCGCCATTCATTGAAATGAGTGAATGTCGCGATCCTTTTCTAATACGATTTGAATGTAGTTCCGTATTTTTCCGACAGTTACCACCGAGGTCAGTATTAATTCTGCCAGATAGAATGGGAGTAGAAAATGATACCCGAGATCTCCGGAATAATACAATTAATTAAAGCACATATACATGACTGATTATGGAATTTTTCATTTGATTTCAATTTATTATTTTATTTACCATTATATGCTTACAATGATGAACCTTCGGATCTCAGTAGAGAAACATTGAATTTTCATAATAAACCAACGATGAATGCTTTCGTTGGCTCTTTATTTTAACTTCGCCTTTATTACAACGTGAAATCGAATTTTTATTTTAGTACTATTTTAGCAGTTTCTACGTGGGTAACTATCAATTGAAGTATAACATTTTTATAATGGATGTGTAAACGCGTACACACATTTAATCACAATAATTAATTATTTTATTAAAATAATTAACAATGTTGTTATCACGAAAATTCAAACTGCGGAAGCAAATGTGAATTCAAAAACTTTTTTTATAATTTCAGTATTTTGTCACTGATAATTTTTGAAAATGAAAATATATTCGCTTTCCTGAATATTCCGATTCAACGTTACTTAATGATATTGATTCTTCGCAATTAATTTGCGATTTAATGTCAAGCTGTAAGATTGACCCAAACCACGAGAAGAACCATGATTTAATTTTGACGACAGTTAGCTGCAGTTCATAAAACCGACTTATCTTGACACCCTTAAATAGTTAAACGCTTGTAAAACTGACCTACCTTAATTTTGATCCCCTTACCGGGGGCATAATTATGCGACGTTTTATCGCCGATTTGCGAAGTTTCTTTATCACCGCAAAAAGATTGGTTTTTATTCAAAGCACAGCTTATTCAACGTATGAAAGTCAAATGAATGTAATCTGGTTACCTTAGCCACAACTTTGTGGTAACGAAAATCAGTAAAAAAGAAACAGGATGAAAACTTCGTCCCGTCGGTCTCCAAAGTACGTTTCCACTGCGGATAATTTCGTTCTTTTATGTAAAACAGTTTCTTTTATTTTAAACCGATATTTGTGATATAAAAAGTGTGCGTCGACGCAAAATAGAAAAAATTGCCATTAGAACAACTTCTTTCGACTCGGGACTGAAGACCTCGAATACTCATTTTCACACAGACAGTTATAAAGTGACACGTTATTCTGAAAATTATTTTTAATGTATTCACAGTATTACTAAAAAAAAGTTATTTGCCGCAATAGTTTATATTAAATAATTGTACTCGTTACGTGGATCTTTTAAAACCTTTGTATTAAAAAGGTTTAATTTTTAATTTTTTTAATTTTAACCTTATGTATTTAAAATTATTTTGAATTTCACATTTAAATTACACTCACATACCCAATGATTCGAATTAAATCAATATTGAATGCAATTTTACGTGAAATTAAACGGCTGAAATGGAAAATGTGTTGCAATCTTGGGTATAATAGGGAGAAAAACATTTACATGGGTAGGAGTATTTTGTTGAAACAGCAAACATGTTTTTCATTCAACAAAATAATTTGGCCGCTATTTAAATTACGAAAACCATTTTGTCATAATGAAATATAACTGCACGTTGGCGAAACAGAAACAATGTTTGTGTAGGAACAACAAAATAACAGTCTTGACTATGAAAGTTTGTTTTGTAAAATCAACAATATTGTTTCAATCTAACTAGGGTAAACGCGCGTTACGAATTAAATGAGAAAAATAATCATCTTACGTTGGTAAAGGAAAAAAAACAATTATTTCAGTTTTGCTTTAGTTGAAATTTAGTTGTCAATTTCAAATCGACAATTTTACATTTTCAAATTTTCGCGCCACTTTCCTGACAATCGATTAATCGATTTGTCTAAACCAATCACAACGCTCACTAACTTAAATCGAACAAAACAGATTCAATTCAACGAAATTTGAATTTACAATTCAACGCAATCATGTCTGCCCGCGTAAGTTGAAATAAAAAAATCAAAACATACAATGTATCAATATTGAAATTCCACAAATTCATGTCGTAAGCGAAACCCGTAATGCCAAATAACACGGAACGAAATTACCATAGAAAACAGAAGAAACATAATTTAAAACGAACATTAGCTAATACAAACTAACATTCGCAAGAACACAAGTGATATTTCATACCGCGCAGTTATCGTGAAATTGCCATGAAACTCACGCGACGTCGTTTTAACGTGAAACAATTTGACGTTATAATAAATTAACGTCTCCGCCAGCTATTATGATATCAAATTTCTTTTCGAATGCGATTAAAGCGAAACGTGTAATTTATTAACTATTATAAATGGCTACTAATAAAGGCCGTATCGACGTAGAAACGTATGTTATTCACCGGCGAGAAGAGAGTCTTCAAAGTGAAACACAGACGTGCGTCGCATACATTATTTGCCATCAAAATGTGCTCCTGTAAAATTACACCGTCATGTTTTTTCACCTCTCGACTCCCGAAGGAAAAACGCTGTACGTAACGTATACAATGTATAATACACGTGTGCATCGACGTGAATCAACGTGCACGTACGACCGTGCGCATGTGTTCGCGCCGTGTATTAAGGTTTTACTCCCGGCCGCCCCCACCCTTCCGCTTTTCCTCTCTACCACTTCTTCAATCATTCCCTTCGACCAATCTCTTTCGAGGTGTGCATATTTACGATTGATTAGCATTTACCCCTTCGTCCACGTTCAACGAGTGGAAGTAACGCCAGGATCGACGGTCGCCTGTTCGCGCTAAATAAAAACTCTCGTGGCAAAAAGGTTTTACGGGTTAATCAGAATAAAATATAGCAATACGGGCATTTGTCAACTTCTCGGCGGCATAATTCCATTTCTCCGGCAAATATTGAGAAATTAATAACTCGCCCAACTTGCCACGCACGCGAGAAACACTTTTTTCTTTTCTCCAGACCAACACCCTTCCCTCCACACCCTTTTTCCCTCTCTATCTTTTCCTTCCTTCTTATTCCCTTTTTTTCTATTTTTTTTTTCCTTTTTTTTTTCTTTTTTTTTTTTTTTTTTTTCCTTGATTTTTCATTGATTTTTTTCTATACGAAATAACTTTCTGTGTGTTGTGGTCTTTTCTTTTTTCACCTCTGTCGCTGCCCAGTATTGGGGTGGTGGTTGTTCCTGTTGTGCCGTCGCACATTAAAAAACAAAAAAATTATAACTGACTACTAGTACTATTTACTCTCACCGATCTCCTGTCATCGTGGACGCCACCAG